>MU713510.1:52814-65146 GCA_026770625.1 Nicotiana glauca | reverse complement strand
TGCCTAAATAGCATAAGTTATGGAATTTATTACTAATATTGGCCCTATTGAATGTTGTATTGTAGATTGAAGTTGCTTAAGTGTCTTGGATCGTTGTAGTATCATTAAAGGGCGAATTTGAGGTATATATGGCTAAAACCCCGTCTTTTAGAAATTGAGCTTCCATGGTGCCCGCGTAAATGTTGTAAGTTCAAAATATAACTGATGCAGTACTCGTTTTGTTACGTTAAGCAAATTGTTGTTGTGAAAATGTATTTGGTAGGTACTTCTTCATGTGTTTAATACATTATCCTTGGTAAATGAGGATATGTGAAGAATGTGAACTATGTGCTTAAATGGCTAGACTTCAAGTCAAGTTTAAATTGAGATTGAGTCGCATATATTATGCCAAACTATGTGAAATCCTCTATGTATAGAGATGTTTGAAGTAATCAAATGAATTTGGGAAATAGAGTGTGGCCAATATGCCGAGAACTTGAATTATAATTCTATATTGTCGTGATTGGAAAATAAGGATTCAAGTATAATTGGTGTAATTGCTTGCTTGTGGCTTTGATCTGTTTTATGACGGGTTGGTGTATCCCTTCTATTGATTTGGAAGGATCTATTGTGTTTGAAGTCCCGTTGTCAATAAACTTGAGGTGTATGATTTCTGAGATATTGTATATGCCGAGGATTCATGGTTCCTCTCATGTGTACTTGATATCTTAAATTAAATGGTCTGTTGTTGAAATTGATATTGATGTAAAATATGGGAAAGAAGAGATTGAATTATGAAATGTGGCCTAGTGCCAAGTATGATGTAATAATTGTGTCCCCAAGGCGACCTAGCCGATCGGGTCGAGATCGGACTCCGCTCAAGATAGCGTTTGTATTATGAACAATGTTGAACAGTATGAAATTCCCCAAACTAAAAGCTATGGGAAAATGATTTGAAAATGGCGAAATTCTTTTACTTGATAATGTTGTGATCATTTAAAGTGTTTGAGTTGTACTTGTGATTTCCTTATTATTGTATGGAATGCATAGGTGTATAACTTGAAATGTGAACCCTATGGAAGGGCTATGAAATGCAGCCTAGAGGTATGGAAGTTATGTGAAAGCTATGTAACCCCTTTTATTTGGTAATGTGGTGATTGTTTAAAGCTGTTGTTAAACCCTTATGATTTCCTTGTCCTTGCATGATATTTCTTTCTAATGAGATGGTGTTTAGTTATACATACTAGTGATATTCGATGGCACTAACGTCCCTTTTGCCGTGGCGCTATATTTTTAAATGGATGTAGGTGGTTCTATAACAGGTAGTGTTGGTCACAGCCAGTGGCGCATCATCCTTTCAGCTAGCTTGGTGAGCCCCACTTCATTTCGGGGTCCTATACTGTTGTTTATCATATACTTTATATTTTGCGGATAGCTGGAGCCTTGTTGCTGGCGTTTCCATATTATTCTTCAGTTATATTTAGAGGCTCCGTAGACAGGTTGTGGGTGGTGTTTGGTATTAGGAATTAAAGTAGCAATATTGACGTTTGGCAAAGATTTATAAACTTGCTATATCTTGATAATCATGTTTTAAGTTTCTAATGGAAATAATGTGGAAGTTGTTCATGAAATACTTACTAAGTATGATTATTGGAGTCCATCTCCTATGTATTCATGAATTAGTTTGGGTAGAATGAAACATAACAGGCTTGCTCAATCGGGTTTACTCGGTTGAGCACCGGTCGCGCTCCTCAGATTTTGGGGTGTGACAAGTACATTAGGGCCTTTGAAAGCCTTGACCCCAGATTCCTTGGTTTCCATTATTCCATCCACCTTGATTGTTATTGTTGCCCCAATTGTTATTATTACCTTTCCAATTCCCTTGGTTGCCTTGGTGGTTGTTCTGATTGCCCCAGTTGTTGTTTTGGTTGTTGTTCCCCCAATTGCCACTGTTTTGTTGTTGATTGCCCCAATTGCCTTGAGGTCGCCACTGTTGTCGGTTGGAAAAGTTGCCCCGTTGGCCTTGATAGTTGTTTATATATTGCACCTCTTCACTTTGTCCATCATAACCATCATTTTGAAACCCATCACATATATCCTCAAATTGCTCAGAATTTCCTTGATTTTGTTGCCTTCTTTGCCTTCTCTTGTTGACAAGCATATTAACACCCTCCATGGCATTCACTTGGCGAGGATTTTGGACTTGTTGCAACTGTGCCTTAGCCACTATAGCTCCAGTGGTCATGTAATTCCTTATGCAAATGAATAATCGTATGGTCACCTTGAGGAACATTGGCTCTACTTTGCCATGCAGAAAAAGTGTCCTCCATCTATTCAAGCACGGCACAAGCTTCATCATATGTCAACTTCATAAAATTGTCCCCGGCCAATTGGTTCACTATGCATTAATTTGTAGTATTAAAGCCCCCGTAGAAAGTTTGTTGCAACATATTGTCTGTCATGTCATTATTGGGGCATTCCTTCACCATCGTTCTATACTGCTCCCAAATATCATGCAAAGGTTTCGTGGGCTCTTGTTTGAAGGCTAATATCTCATCTCGAAGTGCCACCATGTGACCGGGTGAGAAAAATTTAGCAATAAACTTATCTGCCAACTCATCCCAAGTTGTGATATAATGGTGGGGAGTCTCTCTAGATAATCTAATGCTTTCCCCCGAAGGGAGAATGGGAAAAGTCTCAACCTAAGAGCATCCTCAGACAAATTCGTCTGCTTGCTCTCGCAACATGTATCCACGAAACTCTTGAGATGTTTGTAGGCATTTTGATCCGCAGCGCATGTGAAATGCCCATGGTGCTCAAGTAAGGTCAACATCATATTGGTTATCTGAAAATTGCCCGCCCGGATTCTCGGTGGGACAATAGCACTTGTATAGCCTTGATTCGGTAACACCCGAGGAACCGCTCTTGGAGGTGGCGGAGGAGGGTCTGGGACATTTTCATTAGCATTGACCTGGTGGCCTCGTCGTGGTCCGGGAGGTACAAGAGGCACCTCCTCTTCTCCAATATCATCAACCTCCTCCCCCGCAAGCACATTTTCAAGAGGTTCATTAGCATTTAAAGCCATTTGGTACCTAAAGTATCGACTCACACAAATTAGTAACAGGGAAGGAAAGAAGTTAAATACATAAAACTAAATAAATAGATAGCCAAAAACCGTTAGTTCCCCGGCAACGGCGCTAAAAAGTAATCGCTTCCAACTCCGCACTACTAATAAGTAGCAAGAGAGGGTCGCAATAGCTTTTACCTAATTTTGGGTCGGGATCGATATCCACAAAGAGCTAGAATTAGAATCAAGTATCTATTTAGTTTAGGATTGCGTGTGTGTTCTTAATTGATATTCTTATCATTTTTGGGTTTTCTTTATGATTCTATTTTTATCCAACTACTAGTTGAAAATACAGCTAGATTAAGCTAAGAATTAAATATTGCAAGTTGTATCTAATGGTTTAAAAGGCACAAGGGTAGTGACATCCGCCTAGGTGGACAATTGACAGGTTTGGAACTATGTCATAATTGACATGGTTGGGGAATATGATATAACCATTGTACTACTTTACCCACTCTACACCTCTTGGTGGTTCAAGTGATTTTGCTCGATTGACTTTCTCAAGACCAATTGGGTATGCAAATTTGCACAAGCAACTAGATTCAAGTCGGGTATTACTCTCTCAAAGTTTAACCCTTTAATTGGGACTATCAATCTCTTGAATACATCCCAATTCCTTGTTGGATCAATTTCGGAGACTTAGGCTCTCTTTCTCAAGAAGAGACCAAGTCAACTAAGCACAAACTAGTGTTTATAACCACTAATTCAGAAATAAACCAAGAAATTGATGCAAATACCAAACACTCATAGTCAATTTAACCTTAAAATACAAGATCCATCAATTATCCACACTAGGGTTGAGCCACAACCCCAGCTAATGGGTCTATCTACTTATATTCAAAGAAGAAAAATAAGAAATAGATAAAGATGGACACATATTAATTAATTGATAAACTAAATACAAAGATTCAATGATGAAATGTAAGTAAAAATGCCCAAAATGGCTAATAAAAGTCATCTCACGAGCGCAGCATACGTATTACAATATCTGATACCCTAAAAATGGAAAAAGGATCTATTTATACTAAGCTAAAAAATCTGGACAAAAATGCCCCGGCGGGGTTAGTGCGGACCGCACAAAATGGACCGCGATCCGCACTGGGCTTTGGCTTACAAAATTTTCGTCTCTGAACTTGGGCTCCGCGGACCGCACAGAATGGAATGCAGCCGCGAAGGCTTCTAGCGCGGTCCGCACAAAGTTGATCGCGGATCGCAGAGGCTCAAAATTCTGAAAATCAACCTCTCTGAATCTTGGCACCGTGAACCTTAGAGAATGGATTGCGGCCGTGTTGCCTTCAGTGCGGTCCACACAAAACTGTCTGCAGCCGCACTGCTCTTTTGCCTTGAATTTGCCCTCTCTGAATCTCCCAGTGCGGACTGCACAAAGTGGTGTGCGGCCGCAATAGGCCTATTCTGCCTGAGCTTGCCTTGTCTTTGGCACTTGTGCAAGTTTCACTCCTTTTGAGCCGATCTTTAACATTTTGTCACTTTGTTGATCAAAACTGCAATCAAGCATAATTTGTGAGCCCCTTGGGACAATTTTGTATGAATATTTGATCAAAGCATAAGCAAGACGAAGTATAAAATACGTCAAAATCCCCAGTTATCAGCCATAACTGGCATAATACGCACACCAATAAGCAACGGTCCGAACATACTCAAATTATGAAAATGACTCTGATGAAAGAGCTGTCCCTCAAGCTCACCAGAACCATCACAACACAAGGCTGAGAACCCGTCTCACATCATAGAAATATAACATACAAATCTGACCTGCAAGGTCATATCTCCACATACCTTCACTGCAATACGCGATCCTATCCAAACAGTGCTCCACATGGAACACCTCAAGTCACTATGCTCGAAATCGACAACCACGCACAATTTAATGTCTGGAGCCAAGGCAAATCATTACACTCACGGTGAAACAAATAACTTATAGCATCCAAATCGATAGGACATAACCGATATACTACCCACCGAGTAACACCCAATTACTCTTCCTGCTCGACTTCTACTATGAAACCCCAATGGAACCGCACCATACGTGCCCATAACCAACAAATCATAGCATCTCGTAACACAAAAAGGTAGCTCATAGATCCACTCAGAACACTAATAGCTCAATAACAATGTAATTAGCACATCCCTCACCAATAGCAACTCGAAGTTAACAAAGCCGTCTCGATGCGGAACGCGCATCCATATAGGTCTACTAATGAACCCCTTATCAAAGAGTTCCTGAAATTGCTCCTTCAACTCCTCTAACTCCATCAGTGCCATACGATACGGTGCCCGACATCGAATCAATACCAAAATAAATAACCTTGCCCGGCAACATGCCCGGCCACAAGAACACATCCGAAAAATCCCTCACCATCGTAACTGAATCAATGGTAAAAGCCTCCATACTGCCATCCATCATGAAGGCCCAAATAAGAAAGACAATCCTTCCCAGCCGTCCGATGGGTCTTCGAAATATAAAACCACTGTACTAGGACACAATCCATCGCATCTCGCCACTCAATCCGTGGCATTTCCTACATGGCCAACAGCGTCGCCTTGGCGTAATAGTCCAGAATGACACAATATGGAGACAACCAGTCTGAACCCAATATCACTTGCAAATCCAACATACCAAGCATAAAAGATCCGCTCGGGTCTCCAGACCCCAATAGTCACTAGACAGTGCCAATACACATGATCCACAACCACAATATAGCTTGCACATGAGAACTCCCAGTCTCTAACTCCATATAGCACACAAATCACCATACCTGATCCCAAATCCGTCGTCCCAATACATACCGCACCACTAAATCCAATCATTCCACGGGAGATAATCTAGCATTCTTCTGTGCCGCCAAGTGAACTTAAATGTCAGTAGTCGATCTAACCAAAAAGTGCCGCAATACTACTGAAGTACCATCAACTTAATCACATTGCCCCCCCCCCCCCTATTTTTTCTGAAACATATACCCTCGTCAAATCACTCCCCTTAGAAGTACCATTTCCTTAGTCATCTGAAGATCATCCCCCTAATCATTTGAAGCTCATTCCTCTAATCATCTAAAACTGCCCGTGCTACCTAAGAGTTTTATGACTTTTCATTGGGAACTGAACCGTAACCTTACACACGCCAATGTCAATCCTCCATAATATACCGCGTATGCCATACCATCCTAGGATAACATGAAAATTTCATCTTCCTTTCGAGCCACAAACACCAACGTACTCAACTAGTCAAGAACTTTCCATTGGTCCCGTCTAGAAAATAATCACTATACATCCCATGCTCCGCATGCCCATAGACAATATACATCTCCAAACCACGGTAAAAACCATCAAGAACTCTTCGACTTCCACTTGCACAAATCAGACCTACCAGGACTGAATCCTTCTAACTCGACCAAGTAAGCAAGCCATCAAAACCTAAGAGCGTTCCCGCAAAATACCTGTAGGAACTCATTACNAAGTACCATCAACTTAATCACATTCCCCCCCCCCCCCTATTTTTTCTGAAACATATACCCTCGTCAAATCACTCCCCTTAGAAGTACCATTTCCTTAGTCATCTGAAGATCATCCCCCTAATCATTTGAAGCTCATTCCTCTAATCATCTAAAACTGCCCGTGCTACCTAAGAGTTTTATGACTTTTCATTGGGAACTGAACCGTAACCTTACACACGCCAATGTCAATCCTCCATAATATACCGCGTATGCCATACCATCCTAGGATAACATGAAAATTTCATCTTCCTTTCGAGCCACAAACACCAACGTACTCAACTAGTCAAGAACTTTCCATTGGTCCCGTCTAGAAAATAATCACTATACATCCCATGCTCCGCATGCCCATAGACAATATACATCTCCAAACCACGGTAAAAACCATCAAGAACTCTTCGACTTCCACTTGCACAAATCAGACCTACCAGGACTGAATCCTTCTAACTCGACCAAGTAAGCAAGCCATCAAAACCTAAGAGCGTTCCCGCAAAATACCTGTAGGAACTCATTACCCCCAAGCATCCAACGAGCTAATCATATCCTTACCATACTGATCCGACCCACTACTAAGCTATACCATTTATCCGAGTTTCCTTCTGATTTACTTCAACTTGGTATTCCTTCTTGCTATATCATCACAATTCCTCAACCCAAAGTTACCACACGGAACCCAAGCATAAAGCCACACCGTCTAAGTCTCATAAGTCGCTGAATACTTTCTCAGATATTCCCACGAGCACCACGCTCATAAATGTTTTACTCTGACGAGATTTCCTACGAATCTAAATCTGTTACCTTTACCTTCCTGATACTGATACATAAAATCCCATATTAACATAGACAACACCACCAGCCTTGACATCTTCCAATGAAAACTCAGTTTCTAACCACATATGCAACTTTAAAATACCCAATTGTTCCATGTAAAATCTTGAACACATTAGAACCATTCTTGAGAGTCATTCGCTCTTATTCAAACTGTAATTAGCCTGACCAAATGAACAAAACCACTGGTGCCTCATTGGTACTCCGACACCGCAGAATGTAACCTCATCCCAATACAACCAAGCAACTTCCTGCTCTATGCACCGAGCATTCTTTACCAACAAGAACTTAAGACATCCCGTGATTCTCATACACCTACGAAGCATAATATAACTTTTTGTCAAAATTTTCCTTCACTTGAGCCATCCTCGACCTCAATCTTCGTAAGCCTTAACTGACTCACCAACATGCCTCAAACTAGAACCAGCATAGCACCTAACCGTGCAATCGCCTAACCAATAGCAGATTCCCCCACTTGGCTCGAAGCCATAGATCAAGATACACCTAATAACTCATAACTCTTATACTCTATTGATGCCATAATATCATAGTGAGATTAAACTCAAATCCTTTATAAGCTTGTGAACACATAGATCATCTAGAATTTAACTCTTCTGCAAATCTTGCATTCACTCTCGCAACAGTTACACCCACTCTCTAAGCGACCCAATTTAGATTTCAACACATATTCTTCACTTGTAATTGATATCTTTTAATAGACAACATAAGGATCATACAACCTTAAAACACTCCGTAGGAGATAACCTGCCTACTTTGCCTCCAACAAACATTTCTGTATACCTTCCACCATCACAAATATTATGCAGTCACTTAGTCTTCCTGAGTCTGAACCATATCGCAACATGAAATTTACTTCCCTCACAACTGGGAAACATGAAATGATTCTTCACATACCTATAACTCGCGGCTATACCTCGAATAAAGATGGAATTCAAGCACTTAATAGTTCATCTAGCCTCAACAGACCCTTCTCGCTGCTTCCAAATCATATGGATACATCTCGCAGTACCAACATACTCATCGCATAGCCATCCAGCCGTCACTTCTACTAGTAGGAATACTACTGAACATATAAGTTCAAAACACTTGCTCACACAATCAGCACCTCGGTGCTCAAGCTATAAGCAAAAATCCGGCCTCAAGTCCTCCAGACTAGCCCAAATATCAACTCATAGAGATCGCATCTCACCCCTCGATCGGGGAATCACAAGCCATCAATGCACATCTGATATTGAGTGCTTATGCGTGCATACAAACATGTGGAAGGAATTTCAAGAGTTACATTTCAAGCTGAATCAAGGACGCACGATAAGAGTTCAAGAATGTGAAGTTTTCCTAAAGGTTCTGCAGCCTCTCGAGCATAAATACAGACGTCTCTGTACCGATCCGCGAGACTCTAGTAAACTCGCTCATGACTCATGAGACCTATGTAACCTAGGCTCTGATACCAACTTGTCACGATCCCAAACCGGACCCGATCGTGATGGCGCCTCTCGTGAAGACAAGGCTAGCTGACAAAATTCCCAATTCAATTCAATCATTTAAATGAGTCAGTTTAATTCCTTTTCAAATAATCAGATATTTCATAATATGAGTTTAAATAAATACTGCGGAAATAAATACAGCCCGACATTGGTGTGTCACAAGTCACGAGCGTCTACTAGGGTCTAACTATAACTAAATAATCTGAAATGTACTGAGTACAGATATATGAACAAGAGAGGGAGAAAAGCAGTGTTGTGAACGCCGACAGCTACCTTGCTAAACTCTGATAACTCTTCCTCTGATCAACCAATACCTACTATTGGGTTCAGAAATACCTAAATCTGCACAAAGGGTGTAGGGAGTAAAGTGAATACTCCGACTCAGTGAGTAATAAAGGTAAATAACAACTGAGCAGTAAGAAATCATGTAAAGCATATCAACATGCTGTATAAAAGTAGTATAAAACTATTTAAGAAAGCAATGAAGCTGTGAAATCTCTTAAAAACATCTTAGCTCAATTCAAACTTCTTTTGAAAGTGATTTTTCAACAGTTATGCAAATAAATGCAAAGTAGTTAATGCAGACAAGCACAGAAAATCCGTCCCTCGGGCACCAGTACCATAGTTTAATAGGTAAAATGACAAGTAAATATGAAAGATAAACACATAAAGGTTCGCCCCTCGGGCATAATGGCAACAACTCCTCCCCGTGGGCAATATGTCAAATCAATACAGCCCCTCGGGCTATCACATAGAATGGTACCAGCCCCTCGGGCAATCACATAGAACAATACTAGCCCCTCGGCTATATCTCATATCACAATGGGTGCCCGCGCTTACTGGGGGTGTAAAGAATCCGGGAGGGCCCCTTACGGCCCAAGCACAATATCAAGCCACCTCGTGGTATCAAATTTAGGCCCTCGGCCTCATATCAGTTAAGCCACCTCGTGGCGTATATATCTCAGGCCTTTGGCCTCAGAAACAATATCAACAAGCCACCTCGTGGCATACATATCTCAGGACCTCGGCCTCAAATCAGTATCAGTGTTTCCTCACAACTAGGCCCTCAGCCTTACTCAGTCAAAAATACTCATAAGCCCCTCGGGCATAAGTAAAACAGTATTTGTCAGTCCAAAATATCATTTAAGTCTCAAAACTGAGTAAAAATGGCTGAGTAGTAAAACAGTGGAAAATAACATGACTGAGTTCAATTAATAAGTCAAAACAATGAGGAAATAGTAATAAAAATCCCCGAAGGGTTCAAATAGTTGGCACGAAGCCCAAATATGGCAATCAACCCAAATTATGATGATAACAAATAAGTTTCAGTCCATTATGTAGTAAAATCATCAATCGGGACAGACCAAGTCACAATCTCCAATAGTGCACGACCCCACGCTCGTCATCAAGCATGTGCCTCACCTCAATATAGCACTACGATGTGCAATCTGGGGTTTCAAACCCTCAGAGCATCATTTACAATCATTATTCACCTCGAACCGGCTAAATCTCAAGCTCACGATGTCTTTGCCCCTTGAATCGGCCTCCACGCACGTCGAATCTATCCAAAATCAGAACAAATACGTCACAATATGCTAAGGGAACAAAGTCCAAGCGAAAACAATCGAAAAAAACCAAAAATCCCAAAATTAGCAAAACCAGAGCCCCATGCCCACTTCTCGCAAATAAGAAATTTTTACATCAACGGGTTCCTTATCTCCACACGAGTTCATATATATCAAAAGTTCTCATATCCGACTCCAAATGGTCCTCCAAATCCCCAAATCAAAATCCAAAACTTAAAACCCCTAGTTCTTCCATTTTATCTTAGGTTTCCATGATTTTCTAGGTATATTTCACAATAGAATCGAGTTTTAAGTTCAAAAATCTTACCTTCAATCGATTCCCCTTGAATCCCTCTTTAATACCCACCAAGAAGCTCTCAAAATGATCAACTATGGGTGAAAATAGACTCAAAATCGCGGATGGAATGAATTATAACATTCTACCCAGGTCTCATATTTACTTAACCACGATCGCGAAAAACACATTGCGATCGCGAAGCACGGCCCATAATTCACTCTACGCGATCGTGTCTTTCCTCACGCGAACGCGATGCCCAACGCCTTACAACTATGCGATCGCGAATGAGACCACGCGACCGCGATTAAAAGAAACATACACAAACCCAATCGCCACCCAAACTATGCGAACACGAAGAGAAACCTGGATGCCCCCGAAATAATTCTACATGATCGCGAGCCTCGTCATGCGATCGCGAAGAGGAAAGATCTGCAACAAAATTGAAGCCAAAACCTGCAATTTTCTGTAATTTTTCCAACTCCAAATGATCCGATTGACCACCCGAAACTCACTCGAGGCCCTCGGGACCTAAACCAAATATGCCAAAATATCCCATAACATTGTTAAAACTTGTTCCAACCTTCGGAACATGCAAAACAACATCAAAACATCAAATTTGCATCGGATTCAAGCCTAAAATTCCAAAATCTTCCGAATTACGATTTTGATCAAAAACCCAACCAAACCACGTCTGAATGACTTGAAATTTTACACACACATCCCAAATGACACAACAAAGCTATTGCAACTCTCAGAATTCCATTCCAACCCCTGGATCAAAATCTCACCTATCAATCGGAAACCGCCAAAATATCAACTTCGCCAATTCAAGCCTAATTCTACTCTGGACTTCCAAAACCCATTCCGATCACATTCCTAAGTAATAAATCACCTAACGGAGCTGAATAAATCATAAAAATTCTGATCCGAGATCATATGCAAACAAGTCAAATCTTGTCAAACTTTTCAATTTCAAGCTTCAACTGAAAACTGTTTTCTTCAAAATTCATTCTGATTACCCTGAAACCGCAACCAACGAATTACATAGATCATAATACCTCACACGGGTCAAGTCATGCCCGAGAACTGGCGATCAAAGTGCAAAAGCTCAAAACGACTGATCGGGTCGTTACATCTTCTTCTTTTTCTTTAAGTTTCAATCTGAAATTTAGCCAAAATCAAGTCTAATCTTCACCAAAATACCCTCAAAATTGAGATATAAACTCCAAATAATATTTCTAATTATTTGCAACAACACCCAATCCAAACAAATAATGATTTTTGAAAACCAAAATTCGAAGTCAAAGCTTCAAAGATTTTTAATGGCTGTCAATGGTGGAGACTCAAATATCATCAAAATTTATTGATTGACAATTTCAATTTAAATAGCAATTGTACAATATTGCCAGAATTAGAACACCAATTGTGCAACACCTTCAGCTCTACATTACTGGAATTCAAAAAGCATGGAATTGCTGCTCTATTTATATTCTGGAATTAGGGATTGGGAGGGGGGAGCGA
>MU713510.1:22096-51991 GCA_026770625.1 Nicotiana glauca | reverse complement strand
GGAGGGGGGAGAGAGGGGGGGGGGAGAGAGAGATAGAGAGAGAGTAAGGATGGGATGTAATTGATTCCTAATAAAAAGGGATACTCATTTAATTCCTAAAGTGCATATAATTGATTACATATAATATGTAATTAAATTAAAACTTGAGTAGGAAGGATTATAAAGTTTCAAATAGTGTATAGGAATATAAAAATCATAAACCACTATAGTTTAGAGCCTAATAACTATAATTTGCCTAATTATCATTCGTAGCTACTGTTCAATTGTTACTAAATTATATCACTTGTATTCAAACGCGCAACGAATACAATATGTTCAACTGTATTTGTTCACGCAACGAATACAACATGTATCAACTGTAATCAATCGAAATACAAAGGGTGTTCACAAATGAATTCTTCAAGTGGACCCCACTTCCCATTATCTTCTTTAAATGCACTACTTATAATGTTACTCTTCAATTTGTTTAAAAGCATACTACTTCACACCATCACAATTAAATTTTTTTTTTCCAATTGTTACTTTTAACTAAAAAAATTATCTGTTTGGTAATTTTATAATTCAACTTTCATTTGGTTAAAAACGTACAATGGTTACATATATTTATATATAATAATTTTATTATCCCTTTAAGAAACATAATTTTATTTATTTTATTTATTGACTATTTTAGGTCAAGAATATTTTTTTTTTTTAGAAATGGCCATAAATTATGTAAATTTTTATTAACGTATTCTTATATTAGTATCAATTTATAAAGTCCTCATTAAATTATAATTTTAATTGGAATACTTTATAAAATTAGAAAAAAAATATTTAAGAATAAAATATAATTTCAAGTTCCTTTATTATTATAGAATATTGAACATTGTTCAAATGGTACAAAAATGACTCTCTCTATAAAAAATTATTTGAGAATAATATGAACAAAAGATAATTTATTTGGGAATCTTTTTTCTTTATTACATATCAGCATGAGAAGTATCATTATTATGCATGAAAAGAATAAAATTTAGCTAGGTACTTTCTCTGTGTTCAATAAAGAATTCAACATTATGGTAAAGAAAGTTGTATTATACCCTAAAGTATCTCAATCATATTAAATGAAACTAGAAAAAAATTGTAATGCTTCAATTTAAGGTCAATTTGATTAGTATTTAGAGTAATCCAAAAATTAATTTATTTTTGATTCAGATATGTCACTAAACTAGAATAAAATACAAATTTTCTTGTTAAATTTTTGAATAATTAAAAATTACGATTATTATTTCAAAGAACAAAAAAAGGTTTTTCGTCAACTATTTGGAAATAAAATGAATATGTTCATTATTCAAATTTTGATTAATATAAAAAGAAAAAACAATACATTTACACAATTGAAAATACTAAAGAGTAAAACTATATATATTAAATTGAAATAATGAGAAAATACATCACGGCATATTTTTCAATTGACTTTTCAATATTTTTTTATAATCAATTTTAAGTTTGGTGGTGCAGAACTATTTTTTGAAATAAAAATGTGTAGAATCTATGTAGAAATATTCTATATTGTACTTGGAGTATTGTAATCTTTGTATAATAAAGTATCAGACTTCGACAAGTATTACAAAGTAATTGGTGTTGGTATACGATTTCAAAAAAATTAAAATACACGTAATGCAAAAGATAAAAAAAATAATAATACAGGTAAATGTGGTTCTATACGTTATTACACAAATGCACCTTTTCTTTTTTCTTTCCCTAAAGACGAATAAAGTATATAATTAGCAATAGACCAAGAAATATTAAAAAGAAGAAAAAAAAAAAAAACAACAATTAGGCGTGTGCATCGCACAGGTATGTCATCTAGTCTTTTATAGACATCATTACATTGTCGTTAGATTGGACTCAATTTCAAGCTAACATCGGTTAAATTTTACCAGAACTTTAGCTCAATCCAAGATATATTAGAACCATAATATTGGACTTAGGCTAGACTCAAAAGGATATATTGAGGTATGTCCAAACCTCAGTTGGACCATATTCTAAGTCGATGGTAGAAATGTTTAAGCTGGTATTTACTTTTTATCCAGCATTTTTAATGCTTAGCAATAGTAGCCACTAATTTATTAAAATTAATATAAAAAGACGGTGTTAACCTTTCCTTTCCAAACGGAGCCATTTTCCTTGTCCGATCTGTAAACCCTGTCATTGTTTCTTGTTTGAGTTTTGTTCATATTACTTTGGCTCCGAAATGTGGTCGTTAGAATCTGTAATGTGATAATATTGAGTGTTGCTATGATTGTATGTTGTTTTAGTGCCTAAATCTCTTTGTTTTTTCTTTTTTTTTTTTAAATTTATAATGGATTAAAATGTGGGAATATTTATCTTACAGTTCCCCCAACAATGAAGGCGGAAATCGAAACAAAGCTATGGCTCTCTCTTTTTCTGGCCATGTACACAGCCATCACTTTTCTTCTGCATGCTGATGGTACTTTTGTTCAGCAGCATCATCTCGAATATAGTTTCGTTGCATTTAGTTTCATGAAGTTTGAGTTCCAAATTCAAAAGTTAAGGACAGACAGTCCTTAACTTACAGTTACAAGTTCAAAAGTTAAGGACCTAAGTCCTTAACTTTGACTTACAAGTTCAAAAGTTAAGGACGCTTGGTCTTGAAGTTTGAGTTCCAAGTTCAAAAGTTAAGGACGCTTGGTCTTGAAGTTTGAGTTCCAAGTTCAAAAGTTAAGGACATGTAATCCTAAAGTCCTGAACTTAGAGTCAAAAGTTAAGGACATGTAGTCCTGAAGTCCTGAAGTTAAGGACATGAGCAGAAGGGTATTTTCGTCCGGACAGTTAAAGTTTATTAAAGCAATGACTAAAAATTAAATACATTTTAAACAATGCCTTAAAAGTAAATATATGTACTATTAGTGACCAACCGTGCACTTCCCCGTTGCCATACCCAAAACAAGGCCAAATGAATAGAAGTTAACGGAAAATGGGTAAGTCGCCAAATTCTGGACTATATAATATACAAGTTTGTCAAGTTCGACTCACCTTCTAAAAAGAAAACTATTATATTGGAGTAACCATTTTATACTCTTGACTAAAGATTTACACAACGCCATACCATATATTCTCTCTTTCCAATATTATTCTTTCTCTATTATACGACTTAATAATAATCGAAACCGTAACAATATGTATAACCACATGTTTGTATGGGTCAAAATTAGATCAGAGAAATTCAGCACGCAGAGATATAAGGTCGTGGTCAGACAGGCCAAGGTCGGACCGTTATCAAACAACTAATTTGCTTTGGAATACTCAAAAGGAATATTCTACCGAATATTTCGTCTAAATTGTACCTTTTGTTAGGATTTTCTATGGATACCCTCCCCCCCCCCTTTTATAATTAGGAGGGGAGGACTTCCCAGGGGGCGGCTCTCTCTCTCTCTGTCACCCTCTCCCTCTTTCTAGAAAATATGTAAACACACCTCTCTAAAGCATTGAGAGGATCACTGATCCCATACCTTCATCGGATCCAAAAAAGGGTCATAAGGTTCTTGTATTTGTCTACCATTGATCTTTATTAAATGAAAGAAGATCCGTCTCACTGAAGATCGGGTGAATCTTTTCCTTTGTTCATATTTTTGTTACTTAATGCATCTTTACTTATGCCATTAAATCTGATCATAATCGCTGTCAACATTTATATCTGACTATGTTTCTCTATTTCTCCTACTCATCTCGGATCTAGAGTTAATTATCTTTAATTAGGATTTACCCCTTCATCTTTATTAATTGATTTGCTTAAAAAGTGTTCAACAACTTTTGAGTCAAACAATTTGGCGCCGTCTGTGGGGATTTTCTAGTTAAAATTTTAGTTTCTTTTAGATCTAAGATTCAATTCTGACTATGGAGCGTCTTCAGAGAAGCCAAACGAATTTGATACACCTAATAAAATAATATTTGAAGTACCTTTGTTGAATCATGGTTTCAAGGTGATTAAAGATATGGTCTCAATATTGCTCCAAGAAATCATAAACAGCTCAAGATATTTAGCTCAACTAGAAGGCCTTCGGTCTGTCGCATTAAAATAAAATCATTAGAGCTTTCCATTTGATCACTCGCCTCGTCCGCATTATCATGCAACTATTACTGACAAATCTTTAAACAATTTCCAAATCCAAAGCTATTGGAGTTTTATTGAATAAAAGATGTAGAATATTTGGGAACTACCCTGTCGTAAATACATCTAATCTAGATTTAAGAAGTGGCCCAACATTATACTTGGCTGCTGCTAAAATACCACGATTGAGAGGTGTGGTTTTGTACAGCGGCGTCCTATCAGGACTTCGTGTGCTTTGTCATGCCAACTTCACTTTTTGCTTTGACATTTATAAGGACAAAAACTAGCTCTCAAGTATGGAGCACGGAAAATCATCCTCCGATATGGCTCACAACCCGTCATCAACCAAGTTACAGGGACTTTCCAAATAAAAGAACAAAGGCTACGAAAATATCATGCAGGAATCCATAAGCTACTGCGCGAGTTTGACGAGTGTAAACTCGACCAGATGCCCCGAGCATAAAACATCGAAATAGACGGCCTTCCCAAACCGGTAGCGGCCACTAAAAGCATAACCAAAGGAGTGAACGTGGCCGCTCCTCTCCACTCGCCGACCGATCAAATCGAGGTAACGAACGATTTAATTTGGTTTAACTAACCATTTTTTTAATGGAATAGAAGCAGGAGCATTCTCCAGATACACGAACAGGAAATGCATCGTATTCTCCAAATACAAGCAAAATTAAACAAACTAGGACTCCCATAGAAAATACATCATATTCTCCAATGCAAGAAAAATTAAGCAAATTGGAACTCCCCTAGGGAACCCTTTAAGGCTAAGGCCTTAGCCATCAAAGATCGATAGGTTCGACCTCGTTCGAACTGGGAATCAGGCTAAGTGCCTTCGCCATCAAAATATTACAGTTCGACCTCGCTCGAACTGGGACTCAGGCTAAGTGCCTTCGCCATGAAAGTATTACAGTTCGACCTCACTAGAACTGGGACTCAGGCCAAGTGCCTTCTCCATCAAAGTATTACAGTTCGACCTCGCTAGAATTGGGACTCAGGCCAAGTGCCTTCGCCATCAAAATATTACAGCTCGACCTCACTTGAACTAGGACTTAGGCTAAGTGCCTTCGCCATCAAAATATTACAGTTCGACCTCGCTTGAACTAGGACATAGACTAAGTGCCTTCGCCATCAAAATATTACAGTTCGACCTCGCTCGAACTGGGACTCAGGTTAAGTGTCTTCACCATCAAAGTATTACAATTCGACCTCGCTCGAACTGGGACTCAGGCCAAGTGCTTTCGCCATTAAAATATTACAGTTCGACCTCGCTCGAACTGGGACTCAGGCCAAGTGCCTTCGCCATCAAAATATTACAGTTCGACCTCGCTCGAACTGGGACTCAGGCTAAGTGCCTTCGCCATCAAAATATTACAGTTCGACCTCGCTCAAACTGGGACTCAGGCTAAGTGCCGTCGCCATCAAAATATTACAGTTCGACCTCGCTCGAACTGGGAATCAGGCTAAGTGCCTTCGCCATCAAAGTATTACAGTTTGACCTCGCTAGAACTGGGACTCAGGCCAAGTCCCTTCGCCATCAATATATTACAGTTCACCTCGCTCGAACTCGGACTCAGGCCAAGTGCCTTCGCCATCAAAATATTACAGTTCGACCTCGCTCGAACTGGGACTCAGGCTAAGTGCCTTTGCCATCAAAGTATTACAGTTAGACCTCGCTCGATCTAGGAATCAGGCCAAGTGCCTTCTCCATCAAAATATTACAGTTCGACCTCGCTCAAACTAGGAGTAAGGCTAAGTGCCTTCGCCATCAAAATATTACAGTTCGACCTCGCTCGAACTGGGACTCAGGCTAAGTGCCTTCGCCATCAAAATATTACAATTCGACCTCGTCCGAGTTGAGACTCAGGCTAAGTGCCTTCGCCATCAAAATATTACAGTTCGACCTCACTCGAATTGGGACTCAGGCTAAGTATCTTTGCCATCAAAGTATTATAGTTCGACCTCTTTCGAACTGGGACTCAGGCCAAGTGCCTTCGCCATCAAAATATTACAATTCGACCTCGATCGAATTGGGACTCAGGCTAAGTGCCTTCGCCATCAAAATATTACAGTTCGACCTCGCTCAAACTGGGACTCACGCTAAGTACCTTCGCCATCAAAATATTACAATTCGACCTCGTTCGAACTGAGACTCGGGCTAAGTTCCTTCTCCATCAAAATATTACAGTTCGACCTCGCTCGAACTAGGACTCAGGCTAAATGCCTTCACCGTCAAAGTATTACAGTTCGACCTCGCTCGAACTTGGACTCAAGCTAAGTGCCTTCGCCATCAAAATATTACAATTCGACCTTGCTCGAATTGGGACTCAGGCTAAGTGCCTTCGCCATCAAAATATTACAGTTCAACCTCGCTCGAACTGGGACTCAGGCTAAGTGTGTTCGCCAACAAAGTATTACAGTTTGACCTCGCTCGAACTGGGACTCAGGCATAGTGCCTTCGCCATCAAAGTATTACAATTCGACCTCGCTCGAACTGGGACTCAGGCTAAGTGCCTTCGCCATCAAAGAATTACAGTTTTACCTCGCTCGAACTGGTACTAAGTCTAAGGCCTTCGCCATGAAAGATCGACAGGTTCGACCTCGTTCGAACTAAATTTAAGGCTAAGTGCCTTCGCCATCAGAGATTGACAGTTCAACCTCGCTCGAACTGGGACTCAGGCTAAGGGCCTTCGCCAAAAAAAAATAGTTCCACATCGACCAAACGACGACGGGTTAACATTTCGCTAAGCTCGAAATAACACCCCTTATGGCCAAGGGCCATCGCCAAAGAGAGGAGGTCGACCCCAAAGGCCAAGGGCCTTCACCAAAGAGAAGAATTTGGCCTAGACCGAAATGACATTCGACCTCGACCGAATCAACCTTCGACGTCGTCCGAATCAGCCTTACGGCCAAGGGGCGTCACTAAAAAAGAGGGGGTCGACCCTTATGGCCAAGGGCCATCGCCAAAGAGAGGAGGTCGACCCTAAAGGCCAAGGGCCTTAGCCAAAGAGAAGAATTCGGCCTCGACCGAAATAACATTCGGCCTCGACCAAATCAACCTTTGGCCTCGTCCGAATCAATGTTACGGCCAAGGGTCGTCACTAAAAAAGAGGGGGTCGATCCTTATTGCCAAGGGCCATCGCCAAAGAGAGGAGGTCGACCCAAAGGCTAAGGGCCTTCGCCAAAGAGAAGAATTCCGCCTCGACCGAATAAAACTTCAGCCTCGTCCGAATCAGCATTCAGCCTCATCCGAATCGACCTTGCGGCCAAGGGCCGTCGCTATGAAAGAGGGGGTGGACCCTTGTGGCCAAGGGACATCGCCAAAGAGAGGAGGTCGATCTCGAAAGCCGACGACCTTCGCCAAAGAGAAGAATTTAGCCTTGACCGAAATAACATTCGGCCTCGACCGAATCAACCTTCGGCCTCGTCTGAATCAACATTCGGCCTCGTCCGAATCGACCTTGCGGCCAAGGGCTGTCACTATAAAAGAAGGGGTCGACCCTTATGGCCAAGGGTCATCGCTAAAGAGAGGAGGTCGACCCCAAAGGCCGACGGCCTTCGCCAAAGAGAAGAATTCAGCCTCGACCGAAATAACATTCGGCCTCGATGGAATCAACCTTCGGCATCGTCCGAATCGACCTTGCGGCCAAGGGCCGTCGCTGTAAAAAAGAGGGTCGACCCTTGTGGCCAAGGTCCATCGCCAAAGAGAGGACGTCGACCCCAAAGGCCGACGGCCTTTGCCAAAGAGAAGAATTCAGCCTCGACCAAAATAACATTCGGCCTCGTCCAAATCGACCTTGCGGCCAAGGGCCGTCGCTAAAAAAGAGGGGGTTGACCCTTACAGCCAAGGGCCATCGCAAAAAAGAAGAATTTGGCCTCGACCGAATCAACCTTCGGCCTCGACCGAAACAATATTCGGCCTCGTCCGAATCAACTTTCGGCCTAATCGCCCGTCCAGGTCCTTGGGCGCAAATGACCTCCTTTGATGCCGCCATCCCGGCCTCGACGGCCTTCACCAATTCTACCGCCTTCTCGATCGACTCATCACTCGAGTCATTGGCCCTGATCGAACTCTACAAAAGTTCATCCCACGGGGATACCACTAACCTAAAGAACGGCACCCTCAGTCGAGATCCACACTAGTCGACCTCCCCATCCGAATTTCTCAAAATTACGATTAATGAAGTCCGCTCACCGAGCTCGACCAAGAGACGACCTCGATAAGCGGAGGGACTAAATGTATGGGTCAAAATTAGATCAGAGAAATTCAGCACGCAGAGATATAAGGTCGTGGTCAGACAGGCCAAGGTCGGACCGTTATCAAACTACTAGTTTGCTTTGGAATACTCAAAAAGAATATTCTATCGAATATTCCCTCTAAATTTTTAGGATTTTCTATGATTACCCCCCCCCCCTTTATAAATAGGAGGGGAGGACTTCCCAAGGGGGGCGGCTCTCTCTCTTTCACCCTCTCCCTCTTTCTAGAAAATATGTAAACATATCTCTCCAAAGAATTGAGAGGATCAGTGATCCCATACCTTCATCGGATCCAAAAAAGGGTCATAAGGTTCTTGTATTTGTCTACCGTTGATCTTTATTAAATGAAAGAAGATCCGCCTCACTGAAGATCGGGTGAATCTTTTCCTTTGTTCATATTTTTTATACTTAATGCATCTTTACTTATGCATTAAATCTGATTATAATCGCTGTCAACATTTATATTTGACTATGTTTCTCTATTTGTCCTATTTATCTCGGATCTAGAGTTAATTATTTTTAACTAGGATTTACCCCTTCATCTTTATTAATTGATTTGCTTAAAAAGAGTTCAACAACTTTTGAGTCAAACAATATTCTTTTCCATAAACACTTTAATGATACAAATTTCCGTTATTATTTTTATTGTTTGTCTCTAGTGCACTAAGTTGGTGCAAAAACCGTGTTAACCTTTTTGTTTACGTCCACTGAATCATGTGATATTATCATTGATTAATTACTTTAGGCGGCGACTTTTCAGATCATTATGTCGGAAGAAAAAGGTGATTAATTAACTAGTTTGACTAAACAAAATAATGACCATCATGTGATATGATTATTTAATTCTTTTGTGTAATATTATGCACTTTTTAGCTTCTTTCAATTTTTTATTTGGTAAATCAGTATTTATTTTACAAAGTAAGTTAATTAACTAATTAAAGAAAAGAGAGTAGTTAGCTGTTTACATCGTTATCATAAGAATAAGATGGCCAACTTTGTGAGAGTATTTCGCATTAGGTTACTTTGCTTGACATAAAAGAATGAAAGCTATCTCTCTCAAAAGTTTGAGTTGTCACCTTCATGTTTTACTATTCTACGTGGAGACAGCAGTCAAGCTACGAGTTCGGTTAAACTTAATAGCTTTTGTTTAAACAGTATATTTGTAGAGGCGAATTTAAAATTTATAGTATATGAGTGCTCTACTAAAAAAGAGGATAAAATATACTAAGTAGAATTGAATTCAATTCTTCTTGGTAAATAACTCAACTCATCCAAGTGCACCATTCAACTTTCTTGTAGCATGAGTACCACCAGGTAATATTATATCAATTTTAGAAAATATGTATATCAAATATTTAGTTTTGCAAAAAAATCATGAGTTCACGTGACCCATAATATTGCCTATAAATCTACCCATGTGTATTTGGTGTCTAGAATTCATTAACTACGTATAAATATAAAATTCAGAATCCAATCACTAACACTAAAAGTTGTCATTCTAAAATGTTGAACTCATAAAATTAAAATCCAGATTCGCCTCCCATTTTCTAACATTTTACTAGAAAACTTTTCTGCGGATGTTTCATTGTCAATCTATTCTCCTATTTAAGCACTTCTAGATTTTCTATAGCTATAATTGAGCAGATACTGTCATACATGGTCCGTCTCGTATTTTTATAGAAAGAATAATTTATTTAAAAATTGGTAATAGCACTTAAAATTGACGGTTTTGACTTACCAAAACTCAAAAATAAAATAAAACTGATAAGTATGTAAAATAAAATATTGTAAAAAAAAATCACCATAACTTTTTTGGTGAACTCATAAACTTGAAGATAGGTGGAGATGAAAAGAAGAGCATGAGACAATAAGTTGAACCTTGCATGCCTTCTAGATTACATCTTAATTTAATGTCAATTGAACATTTTTTTTAAAGCTATATTGTGTGTATAAATCAAATTTATTTGTATATTTAATCTTGAATTGTTGTAAAATAAAAACTGTAAAATAAATAAATCGAATGCAAGTATAGAGAGAGATTGATATATTATTCAACTCCAAGTTGATGTACATAATGAACTGAAATCTCCCATATTTATAAAAGAAAGGAAGCAGCTGCAAAGCTTTTCAAAAAGTAGCTGCAAGGCTTTTCTTGAGCTGCTAGTAAGCTGTCTGCATGAGCTGCTTGCAACCTGCCTGTTTAATAAGAAGCTGCTGCAAATCATTTCATTGAGTTACTTGCAACCTGCCTGCATCAGCTGCTTGTAGATAAACTTCAACAGAGTACTAAATGAATTCCACAATATAATAGTTTCATAACACTCCCCCTTGAATATTTATTAAAAGATAATGTGCCTCGATAAAACCTTATTAGAAAAAATCCAGTGGAAAAATCCTAGTGAAGGAAAAAGAGAACACATTTAGTAATACGCATTTCTAGCTACCTCATTAAAAACTTATAAGGAAAACCCCGTAGGAAAAACCCTTTGTAAGCAAAAAAAAAAGAGTGCATCGTGTATGTTACTCCCCTTAATGAAAATCTTGTTTCAAATATTTGAGTCTCCACATTCCAATCTTGTATATCATCTTCTCAAAAGTTGAAGTTGGCGGAGATTTAGTGAATAAATCTTATAGATTGTCACTTGAATGGATTTGTTGCATATCAACGTCACCATTTTCTGAAGATCGTGAGTGTAGAATAATTTTGGTGAAATGTTCTTCATTCTATCTGCTTTTACAAATCTATATTTCAATTGGTCTATGCATGCAGCATTGTCTTCGTATAAAATGGTGGGTCTTTTCTCACATTCCAAACCACATGTTTCTCAAATAAAATGAATTATTGATTTCAACCATACGCATTCCCTACTTTCTTCATGAATAGTTATTATCTTAGCATGATTTGAAGAAGTAGCAGCAATAGATTGCTTTGTGGAGCGCTATGACAGTATCTCCACATGTGAACACGTATCCGGTTTGAGATCTAGCTTTATGGGGATCAGATAAATAACTTGTATATGCATAACCAACAAGACCTGCACTATCTTTGTTAGCATAAAACAACCCCATATCAAAAGTTCTTTTTAAATATCGCAATATATGCTTAATCCCATTCCAATGTCTCTGTATAGGAGAAGAACTATATCTTGCTAGTAAATTAACAGAAAATGTTATGTCAGGCCTCGTAGCATTAGCAAGATACATTAGTGCACCAATTGCATTGAGATAGGGTACTTCGGGACCAAGGAGTTTCTCATCCTCTTCTGGAGGTCGGAACAAATTCTTATTCACTTCAAGGGATGGAACAATCATTGGTGTACTCAATGGGTGTGTTTGTCCATGTAAAAACATTTTAAGACATTTTTTATATAGGCAGATTGATGGATAAAGATCCCGTCTGCTAAATGTTCAATTTGTAGACCAAGACAAAGTTTTGTCTTCCCAAGATCTTTCATCTCAAATTCTTTCTTAAGATACTCAATTACCTTTTGGAGCTTTTCTGGAGTTCCAACAAGATTTATGTCATCAACATAAACAGCAAGTATAAAAAATTCTGAAGCCATTTTATTTATAAAAATAAATGGACAAATAACATCATTTATGTAACCTTCTTTCAGCAAATATTCACTGAGGCGATTATACCACATGCACCCAGATTGCTTTAAACCGTATAAAGATCTTTGTAATCTCATTGAGTACATTTCTTGAGATTTTGAATATGCTTCAGGCATGTTAAATCCTTCAGAGATTTTCATGTAAATTTCATTATCAAGTGACCTGTACAGATAATTGGAACCATATCCATTAGATGTATTTCAAGTATTTCACGTAAGGCAAAACTGATGAGATATCGAAATGTTATGACATTCGTAACGGGTGAATATGTTTCTTTATAATCGACTCCAGGTCATTGTGAGAATCCTTGTGCGACACGGCGAGCCTTGTATCTTTCAACTTCATTTTTATCATTTATTTTGACCAACTGGCTTTATACCACCATGTGTTTGGACTACTGGTCCAAAGACCTCTATTTTAGTAAGTGACTTCAAATCCGATTGAATTGCCTCTTGCCATTTTGGCCAATCAGATCTTTGTCGACATTCTTCGACAGATCGGGGTTCAAGATCCTTACTATCTTACATAATATTAAGTGCAATATTATATATGAGAAAATTATCCACCACTATTTCAGATCGATTTAAATTAATTCCATCACCGGTAGATATTATTAAAAGTTCCCCACTCACTTGAGTCTCGGGTTCATTGATTTCTTCAGGAGTCTCAGAACTATTCAGATCTTGGGATTCTTCAGGAGATCCCTTCATGGTATTATTTTGATCATTTATCGATTTTCTTTTTTCTAGGATTTCGATCCTTAGAACCCAAAGGCCTACCACGCTTCAGGCGTGCTTTGGGTTCATTAGCTCTTATGCTAGTATATGGTCCTGATGAGACATCCATTCAGATATGCACATTCTCTGCAAAAATATGTGACTTAGTTATCCTTTTCAAATCAGTAAATGCGTCTGGCATTTGATTTGCTATATTCTGTAAATGAATGATCTTCTGGACCTTTTACATATAGGGGTACATGAATTAAAATGAGATAATGATGAAACCTTCCACACAATTTCTCTTTTGATTTCCTTTTTCTCTCCCCCTAATTGTGGGAAATATGTTTCATCAAATTGACAATATGCAAATCGAGCAATAAATATCTCTTGTCAATGGTTCAAAATAGCGAATAATAGAGGGTGATTCAAACCCAATATATATTCCTAACATTATCTCAGGGCCCATCTTACTACGCTGTGATGGTGCTACTAGCACATATACAGTGCATCCAAAAATTTGTAGATAGGCAATATTTGGTTCATGACCAAAAACTAATTGTGACGGAGAATATTTATTATAATGTGTCAGTCTGAGACGAATAAGTGATGTTGCATGCAAGGTAGCATGGCCCCAAACAGTAGTGGGCAATTTTATTTTCATAAGTAGTGGTCTTGCTATCTATTGCAGGCGTTTAATAAATGACTCTGCAAGGCCATTTTAAGTATGAACATAAGCTACATGATGTTTAACTTTTATCCCAACTGAGAAAAAATAATCATCAAAAGCTTGAGATGAGAATTCTCCAGCATTATCAAGGCGAATATCCTTTATAGATAATCTGGAAATTGCACCCTTAATCGAATTATTTGGGCTAATAGCTTTGCAAATGCCAGGTTGCGAGGTGGTAGTAGGCACATATGAAACCATCTTGAAGATGCATCTATTAGGACCATAAAATATCTAAATAACCCACTTTATGGGTGAATAGGTCCACATATTTTCCCATGTATACGCTGTAAAAAGGCAGGGTATTCCATGTCAACCTTCATTGGTGATGGTCTAGTGATTATTTTTCCTTGATAACAAGCATCACAAGAAAATTCATCATTTGTAAGAATCTTCAGGTTCTTTAGTGGATTCCCACTTGAATTTTCAATTATTCTTCTCATCATTATTGATCCAGCATTCCCAAACGGCCATGCCAAAGCCCAAAAGTATTTGAATCAGTAAACTTCTTATTTACGATAGAGTGTGCATTAACTGTACTAATTTTTAAATAGTATAAGCCAGAAGATAAAGTTGGTAACTTTTCTACAATGCATTTCTGGCCAGAAATATTCTTTGTAATATAAATATATTCCACGTTTATTTTATCTATTGTCTCAACATGATACCCATTTCGGTGAATATCTATAAAACTCAACAAGTTTCTTCGGGACTTCGAGGAGAACAATGCATTGTCTATAATAAATTTTGTTCCCTTAGAGAAAAATATAAATAGCTCTTCCGAAGCCTTCAATCAAACTTATATTACCATAAATTATTGAAACATTTGCTTTTTTCTTATGCAAATAAGAAAAGTGTTTCTGATTCTTGAATATGGCATGAATTGTTCCACTATTAATTACCCAAATATCTATGTTGTTGGTCTTTGATCCAAACATAATTTGAGGATTATCCATATTCTTCAAAATGACATAAACAAAATAAATGTTATAGTAAATATCATTATCAAAGAATAACTTTCACAGAACCATACTAACTAATACAAACAACAAAAATTTAAATTTCTACAGATGCATCAATGGTCATATGACTTGTTTCTCTTTATAGGAGTGCAAAGTAATCAGCTACATCCAAATACATGAAGTCAACATTACTTTCAGAAATAAAATTTGCTTCAGCAATTTTTCTCTATCTTCTTTAGGGAGGCTTGAAAAAGCTCAACCAGGTGCTTTGGTGTACGACATGTATGTGACTAGTGCCAGGGAATACCTAATTTTTATATTATTTTAACATCTCCTAAAATCATTAGTGTTTTGTTATTTTTAATTATTTTTGTCACAACCCAAAATTCACTAAGGGTCGTGGTGGTGTCGGACACCGCTGTCAGGCAAGCCAATCAAAAATACTTAATTAAGTTCTCGTTCTAAATATTTCGAAAACCACTTCTTTATACATTTAACAATACATAATAATTTTCTCTGAAGAAATAATGAGACATTTAACAACCTTTTTAATATTTTTGAATAAAACCCATGAACATTCCCAGAACACGGTGTCACAAGTGCATGAGCAATTTTTAAGAAAAATCGAATAAAGTACAACAGCTGTCTGGAATACAATTGGATAGAAAATAAATAGAATCCCGAGAGAGACTATACTAGTTGCGGGTCGCCTCGAGGAAATACAGTTTACCTAGTCCCCGTGCCAACCATGCTGCTACGCCCACTCGGCCACTACAGATGCATATGTCCGTGCAAAAAAACACACAGAAGTGTAGTATGAATAAGGAAATAATGTGTACTCAATGAGTTTCCCGTCTAATCTCGAAGAAGTAGAGACGAGATAGTTGACTTTGACACTTACTAGAGGTCCAGTAATAATATATTATTAATGTGAATAATCATGGATTTATTAAGAATGACAGTAATTTCAAATAAGTCACGAACAAGTAAAAGTTTCTTTTTATGCCGAAGGTCCCCGGATTCATAATCCATTAGTTTTTAATTATCTCAAGTCGGGGAGAGAAAATATCAATCTCAAATAATCTCAAGGCAAGCAATACAAGCATGCACAAATCATGCCGAGGCATATGGCCCAATCCAACAAAAAATAAATTGTGCGCTGCCGAGGGTCGAATGCCGCGAATCATAGATGCATCTATTTACCCCGCTCGCGAATCATACATGCGATGCGGTGAAATATAAATAAGCACAACAATCAGTCAATCAAGAATTCAACAGGGAGCAATTATCCAAAGTAAAGCCAATTCTCTTTTAA
This sequence comes from Nicotiana glauca, assembly GCA_026770625.1. Taxonomy (NCBI): domain Eukaryota; kingdom Viridiplantae; phylum Streptophyta; class Magnoliopsida; order Solanales; family Solanaceae; genus Nicotiana; species Nicotiana glauca. Next base: position 36,273 of record MU713510.1, on the reverse strand, counting down.
CAATTCAAGAAAAGGAAGTTTAATAATTTTTTTTTTAAATTGATTTACTAATTCGATGTGATTTAAGCAATCCAAACCGTCAATTACATTACAAATATTCCAAATATAGCATTCTTTTGGGTCCTAGACTATCCGGACTTAAATATAATAGTAGCTACGGACGGACGCTCGTCACCTCGTGCTTACATAGCCCCCACAAATAGGAGCACATATCCAATTAATTTACCTATGGGGATAATTTCCTCCTACAAGGTTAGAAATGAGACTTACCTTGATCCGAAGATCCATAACCAGCATTCCACGTTCTTCTGAAGACTCGAACCGATGAACAAAGCTCCAAAGCTAGCCAATAATGATACCAATCCATTAATATATACTCAATTATTTATTACAACCCAATTTATAATAATTCCTAACCCCAATCGAAAAATTGACAAAAATGCCCTCGGACACACATGCCCGGATTTCTAAAATTTTCGAAGAATAAGTTTACTCATAGCTTCACGAACTCAAATATATAATTTTCTCTAAATTCCATACCCAAAATCATTGTCAAATTCCAAGGATATAAATTTCTAGGTCTCTCTACCAAAACCCCAAATTTCTACCCATTTACATACTAAAATCTATACATAATTGATGTAGTTAACTCAAGATGGATGGGATTAGCTTACCTTATCGTTGATGATGAAAAATTTCACTTGAAGCTCTCCCAAAAATCGCCCAAGCCGAGAAAATATGAGAGAAATTGGCCAAATCCCGATTTTTAAAACACCTCTCTGCCTCCAGCACTTTCCGCACTTGCGGTCCCTCGACCGCTTCTGCGGTTCCGCAGGTGCGGCCCCAATACCGCATCTCCGGCCCTTCCCAGTCTGCCCTTTTTTCCATTTCTGCGTCTTCTCCGCTGCAGGTGCAGTCCCGCATCTGTGGAAAAATGACCACATTCGCGGTCCCTTCTCTTCCAGTCCAAAATTGCATTTGCGGCTCCTTTGGCCTCTTCTGCGGCTCTGCACCTGCGGCCCAATTCTCGTAGGTGCCGTTATGACAGGAACCAGCAAGTTCAACCTTCCAAAAATTCCATTTTCGATCCATTAACCACCCGGAATCCACCTGAGGCCCCCTGGACCCCAACCAATCATACCAACCAGTTCCAAAACACATTACGGACTTGCTCAAGACCTCAAATCATATCAAACAACGCTAAAACCACGAATAGACCTCCAATCTAAGATTTATGAACTTTAGAATTTCAAATTCTATTTTCGATGTTTAAACCTAACAGATCACGTCCGATTGACTTCAAGTATTGCACACAAGTCATATTCGATATCACGGACCTATTCCAACTTCTGGAATCAGATTCCGACCCTGATATCAAAAAGTCCACATCCGGTCAAACTTCTCAAAAACCTTCAAATTTCTATCTTTAGCTAAATGGCTCCAAAATGACCTATGGACCTCCGAATTCACTTTCGATCGCACTCCCAACTCCAGAATCACCATACGAAGCTTTTCCCAAACTCGGAATCCAAAACGGACATCGATAACACTGAAATGCACTTCAAGCCAAACTTATGAAATTTCATCTAAAATGCTAACTTCCACAATAGGCGCCAAAATGCTCCTGGCTTATCCAACCCCAATTCGGGCATACGCCTAAGTCCGAAATCATCATATGAACCTGCTGGAACCTTCAGATCCCAATTTTGAGGTCGTTTACTTAAAAATCCAACCCTAGTTAATTTTTACAACTTAAAGCTTCTAAAATAAGAATTCTCTTTCTGAATCAACTCCGAATTTCCCAAAATTTAATTCCGACCGAACGTACAAGTTAAATTTCCTAAAATTAAGCTGGTCATGGCCTCAAACTGCTGAACGACGCGCTAGAGCTCAAAACGATCGGTCGGGTCATTACATTCACTCCCACTTAAACATACGTTCATCCTTGAACGTGCTAAGAACTGCGCTAGAATTGTCCGAAATCGTTGTTTAACACCTCGAGCACCTACCCGTACTGCTACAACTCAACTGGGCACCCTAGCCTGATCGATTTGAAGATATCCTTTTTCCCTTAAGCAAATAAGCCTTAGAGCCCTATTCCATCATCCAGAATTCTCTGCCAGGATTGTTTCTAACACACGCTCACCGTATCAATAACTATACGCAGCCGCAAAACACAACTTCATACCTTAGCTGAATTCACAACTTGCACCACTTTACTCACAGGACCACAATAACATTCTCTGATCAAATTAATCGAAATTCTACGAATCTGATGCCCTTATTACACCTCATGACCTACATAGGTCTTGCTCTAATTCTTACAATACCGTCATGACGGAAGAGATGTGTAGAAATTCATAACCGACTGTCGAATCAACAAATCATTGGGTCTATACTCGTGACAAGAACCATCACCTCATTATGAACCAAATAATGGTCTTAGCTCCTTAATATACTTCATATAGTCAGATTGCACTGATCCTAAATCTAATGATCGCGTCTCACCTAGTACGAACTGCTCAGGCAATAAGCCACCCCGTACATAATCAAAAGTCCCATATGATGCCATAATGTACCAATAGGATACCAATTCGAACGCGATACAATGAAAACGAACTCTGAAAAGGAAACCCAATTACCCCACTCGCGAATCATACATGCGACGCGGGCAATATACTAAACAGATACCCCACTCGCGAATCATACATGCGATAAGGGATCACAGATAATACAAGCCTTCCTTAGAAAAATAGGAAACGAAACACATAAAAATAGATATAGGAAACTGTGCTCAACATCACACTATTGCGGTATGCAATCCGATCCACACATAGAACTCACATAAGGAGATATATATCGAGCTAAATTGCTCACTACAGCAAGATACCGAATATAGATCACAAGCATGCTAGGTGCATAATACCATCCCTGCGGAGACATATAGTGACATAAGCTACAACTCAAGCACAACTAAGGTGCAATATACAATCTGAACCTCAAGATCCATTTTGCTCATATAACATCATTTCTACGCGGATCCTCAACACAAGCAATTTCTCAAGCCATCTCACAACTCACACGGCGCAATGTATCATTACATGAAATATCTGACAATGAAATAACATCCTGACTACTTATCCATTAGGAGCGCATTACTGAAATGAACACATTTGGCCTGTTATAGAGCCCATATTCATATTTGAATCCATCTACCGACCTCAAGCTGATTCTGGTCGCACTGACTAGGCTAATAATCTTTCCAAGGTCCATAATAACTCCCCTTTCTTTCATAACGCATATCATAACCGGAAAAATCCTCCACAGTCCACAACTTAATAAATCAAGTGCCCTCTAGGCATCAATTCCCAAATCAACGATATCGCCACAATCCTCCTACCTGGTTTAACTCTCCAACCAATCAAGTGACTACATGCCACACTTATACAACATTCCTGTAGGGCACACTCCCATAACCATCCGTAATAGATAACAGGTCTGCACAACCCACCGGCCGTACTAACGTTATAATCGATCAAAAATCCTTAGCCAGGATGCAAAGTAAAAACACCGATCTCAGATGACGCTGAAGGCAATACCAACTTACTTTAAACCTCGAATCTACTTTCCTGCTCATCCGAGCTCGTGACATCCTTATTAACACTGAACTACCACATTGATCCTTATTTCAAATTCTATACCACTTACTGCACCAAACACACCAATATACGATAGAACACGATTTCCATCATAACTCCGTAACCACTAATAGGTTGACGCTTTATCATATAAAACCTTTCACTTAACTCATTTCAGGAGAACCATCGCCACACGCAGGTGAATTCTCATAACCGTAGAATATGCAAATCTCCGAGTAGTGGCCTAACCCACCACGACCCTTCGGGGATCCGCCTACACGTAACAACCATAACAGTGGAATACCTCTGAATAACATCAATTACGGCGGTCGACAAGCCTCATACATACCGCCACAAATCACTTGCATAATTTGCTGAAGGAACCTTTACTGCCACCAATATGCCAATTCAACCAAGGCTAACCATTCTATCTTCTTCCAATTTATCCTTGATTGCCTTAGAAATAATAATAACTCCATTCAACACATAACACCCTCCATCCGCACTCATCCCGAGTGACCTTGAATCACGAGATCATGCTGTCTCAAATCCCATGAACTATTTCATACCTCCCAATTGCTACATCGCAAGTCAAAAAATCATAGAACATTCTATGCCTCTTCTCATAGGCTGCTACCAAGCTTGGTTCTTAACCGTATCTATAGGCTCGAAATCATTAGGCACCACACTTTACCCCTTTTGAATCCATTAGGACCGTTGTTGAGAGCCACCGCTCTGACTTGGCCTCGAATATAATCAACCCCATATATCTTCTAGCACACGAATACCCTCTCGACAGAGCACCTGGCAAAATCACTTCCCTTGGAACCCGCATCTATATAAAGCACAAATCCTGAATCCTTTCCAAATCTGAACATGAGCCAACAAGGCTAACCATAGCAAACCTAACAATCCCTTTGCTCAAATTACCACCTAAGCTCTTTTCCCGTGGATGAAATAACCCATCAACATGCTAATAACCGGAAACCTCGCAAGTAGTTAACCATGCAATCCAATCATAGGCGGTGGGACCCTCCCACTTAACTCGAAGCCACTATTACACAACTCTGGAATTCACCAGGATTCTTAATCTCTTATTGACATAACCTTGCGCAATCAACCGCCAAAATTCTTGGAATCCTTCTGTAACCCCTTTTTACGCTCTGAATCATCAACTGCATTCGCACGACTGATCTCTTTGCTATACAACCAATAGAATTCTTCGCCGAAGCTTCGCCAACCATGCGACCACTAACCTACCTATAGTGGATAACCCTCCCGTGGAAATCACTTCCCGATATCTTCCAACGCTACTGCACATGGTACAATTACTACGACAACAATAACCCATCCCGAGTGCGAGCTCACTCTCTAGATGCACAAGTTCATTCACCCCTCATGGAAATCAATTAAATTTGCGACAACATCCCTCCAATTCAAAGTTATATTGTATCCTTCTTCATTCAAGCAGCTCTTTCCCGATATATCAAATCTCCTGTCGTATAATAGCTCATACTTCAAATTAAATCCGTAGACCCCAAATCACCAATCACTAAAATTCCTAAGTCATCCCAGACCCCAATGCCCATATGCAACTTTGCCATTCTCCCACTTTGGCAGCACTCTTCCCCTTAATCGACTACTCGAACTTTGGCCTCTTATACTCGGCCTTCTAGAAATTTTAGCCACTACCTGACACTTCCCACATATTTTTCCTCATCCTTTGATGCTCAGCTGCTGCCTTAAATTAAATCTATCTTCGTGGCACTTGAACCCACAATTGTTGCTAACTTTACACCTTGCGTAAGATCACCTTTCTCATACTGTCACCTTTCTCATATCGTCGACATTAGAAACAATGATTCAACCCTGATCTGTCGTACCCTGCAATATCTGACATCCACATTTTTTATACTATTTCATAATAGCTTACCCCAAAGGCAAATTGTAGAAGGTCATAACACCGGCGAGCTTAGTATATTCAACAAGGACAATGATACCTCATTACAGATGATAACTCCTCCACGCTCGCAAATACCAAGCCTCGTTACTCCATCATCCCAAATCTGCACATTCTTAGTCCGATTGCCTTTCCCCCGCCGGAAGTAAAATATTGAATCTCTGAATCACGCATTGAGTAAACTTCCCTTCAAGTCATTCACTACCCCAACAAACAGGCAAACATTCTACCATCATATCAATACTGCGAAACAATCGTTCATAAGCATCATGGCAACTTGTGACTAGCCTCAGAGCCCTCAGAAGTACCGCTACTGGGCTGAAATAATAAAATATCCTTCTACAAAGCGACGCTAATAATCCGATCAGCTATATCGGGAAAAATATCCCGCACCACATCTTTAGTACCATTACGGTTCTTCAATTCTCGATTTATAACAAGCAATTCACATCGCGCAAGATTGAGTAGGAATAAATTAAAGGCATACGCCTCCAAGGTCAAATCGGACGATAAGGAATCAAGACGGGAAGTACTCCTAACAGTCCTGTGGCCTCCCTAGGATAAGTACAAATGTATCTATACTGATCCGTGAGACTCTACTAGACTTGCTCATAATTCGTGAGACCCTAGGAACCTAGTGCTCTGATAACATGTTGTCACAACCCAAAATCTACTAAGAGTCGTGATGGCACCGGACATCACTGTCAAGCAAGCCAACCAAAATACTTAATTAAGTTCTCGTTCTAAATATTTCCGAAACCACTTATTTTATACATTTAAAATACATAATAATTTTCTTTAAAGAAATAATGAGACATTTAACAACCTTTTTAATGTTTCTGAATAAAACCCATGAACATTTTCAGAACCCGGTGTCACAAGTGCATGAGCAATTCTTAAGAAAAATTAAATAAAGTACAACAACTGTCCGGAATACAATTGGACGAAGAATAAATAGAATCCTGAGAGAGACTATACTAGTTGCGGGTCGCCTCGAGAAAATACAGCTCACCTAGTCCCCCTGCCAACCATGCTGCTACGCCCACTCGGCCACTAGAGGTGCATATGCCTGTGCAACAAAAATGCACAGAAGTGTAGCATCAGTATGAAAACAATATGTACTCAATTAGTATCCCGTCTAATCTCGAAGAGGTAGAGACGAGATGGTCGACTTTGACACTTACTAGAGGTCCAATAATAATATATTATTAATGTGAATTATCAAGAATTTATTAAGAATGACAGTAATTTCAAATAAGTCACGCACAGGTAAAAGTTCCTTTTTATACTGAAGGTCCCCGAATTCATAATCCATTAGTTTTCAATTATCTCAAGTCGGGGAGAGCAAATATCAATCTCAAATAATCTCAAGGCAAGCAATACAAGCATACACAAATCATGTCGAGGCGTATGGCCTGATCCAACAGAAAACAAACTGTGCACTGCCGAGGGTCGAACAACGCGAACCATAGATGCATCTATTACCCTACTCGCAATCATACATGTGATGCCGTCGAATATAAATAAACACAACAATCAGTCAATCAAAAATTCATCAGGGAGCAATTATCCAAATAAAAGCCAATTCTCCTTTAACAATTCAAGAAAAGGAAGTTTAATCTTTGTTTTTTTAAAATTCATTTACTAATTCGATGTGATTTAAACAATTCAAACCGTCAATAAGATTACAAATATTCCAAGTATAGCATGCTTTTGGGTCTAGACTACCTGGGCTTAAATATAATAGTAACTACGCACGGACTCTCGTCACCTTGAGCATACGTAGCCCCCACAAATAGGAGCATATATCCAATTAATTTACCTATGGGGACAATTCTCTCTTACAAGGTTAGAAAGGAGACTCACCTCGCTATGAAGATCTATAACCGGCATTCCACGTTCTTCCGAAAACTCGCCGTCGAACAAAGCTCCAAAGCTAGCCAATAATCATACCAATCCATTAATATATACTCAATTATTCATTACAACCCAATTTATAACAATTCATAGCCCCGATCGAAAAGTTGACAAAAGCACCATCGAGGCCCACATGCCCGGATTTCCAAAATTTTCGAAGAATAAGTTCACCCATAGCTTCACGAACTCAAATATATAATTTTCTCTAAATTTCATACCCAAAATCATGGTCAAATTCCAAGGGTATAAATTTCTAGGTCTTTCTTCCAAAACACCAAATTTCTACCCATTTACATACTAAAATCTATCCATAATCGATATATTTAACTCAAGATGGATGGGATTAGCTTACCTTATCGTTGATGATGAAAAATCCCACTTGAAGGTCTCCCAAACATCGCCCAAGCCGAGAAAACATGAGAGAAAATGGCCATATTCCGATCTGCCTCCAGCACTTTCCGCACTTGCGGTCCCTTGACCGCTTCTGCGGTTCGGTAGGTGCGGCCCCATTACCGCATCTGCGGTCCTTCCCATGCTAACTTCTCCACCGCAGGTACGGTCTCGCATCTGCGGAAAAATGACCGCATCTGCGGTCCCTTCTCTTCCAGTCCAAAACCGTATCTGCGGCTCCGCACCTGCGGCCCAATTCTCGCAGGTGCGGTTATGACAACAACTAGCAAGTTCAGCCTTCCAAAAATTCCATTTTCGATCCGATAACCACCCAGAATCCACTTGAGGCCCCTGGGACCCCAACCAATCATGCCAACCAGTTCCAAAACACATTACGAACTTGCTCGAGTCCTCAAATCAAATCAAACAACCCTAAAACCATGAATCGACTTCCAATCCAAGCTTTATGAACTTTAGAATTTCAAACTTTTATTTTTGATGTTTAAACCTATCAAATCACGTCCGATTGACTTCAAATTTTTCACACAAGTCATATTCGATATCACGGACGTACTCCAACTTCCGAAATCGGATTCCGACCCCGATATCAAAAAGTCTACTTCCGATCAAACTTCTCAAAAACTTTCAAATTTCTATCTTTAGCTAAATGGCTCCAAAATGACCTACCGACCTCCGAATTCACTTCCAATCGCGCTCCCAACTCCAGAATCACCATACAGAGCTTCTCCCAGACTCGAAATCCCAAACGGTCATCGATAACACTGAAATTCACTTCAAGACAAACTTATGAATTTCTTCTAAAATGCTAACTTCCACAATGGGTGCCAAAACGCTCCCAAGTTATCCAAAACTTGAACCGGGCATATGCCCAAGTCTGAAATCATCATATGAACCTGCTGGAACCTTCAGATCCCAATTCTGAGGTCGCTTACTTAAAAATAAACCCTAGTTAATTCTTACAACTTAAAGCTTCTGAAATGAGAATTCTCTTTCCGAATTAATTCCGAATTTTCCGAAATTCAATTCCGACCACGCGTAAAAGTCATATTTCCTGAAATGAAGCTGCTCATGGCCTAAAACAACTGAACAATGCGCTAGAGCTCAAAATGACCGGTCGGGTCGTTACAATTTTTCTCAAGTTTTGTGTCTTTAATTGCATATTTCCTATCATGAAAATACCAAAAAAAAAAATAGTTCTTTCTTCATTTGTGCATTTGAAGAATTAACTAACTGTTCAATTGGTGAATCAATCTAGTTAATTGATCATTTGAATAAGTTACTTAATTAATTAATTTGTTTGTATAAATTTGGGATTATGGAAAAATGGGCTAAAATTTGAAAGAGAGTGGTCAAAAGTGCAACATCAAGGCCAATTGAGAGGCTGCCAGGGGAAGAACAAAAACGACGTAGTTTAAGCCAAAACTACCTCATTTTGTTTAACTATCAAATATTAAATCTCATCCATCCAATGATTTTTTTCCAACAGTCCATGTTTAGTACCTCTAGTAGGTATATAAGATTCAAAAATTAGATTTTTGGCTCATTTAACCTAAAATTCAAACCCTAGCTTCTCCTTTTTCACTCTTTCTTCTTCCGCCGTTTCCACCCTTCTCCACGGCAGCAGCACCCACTGACCACTCCCAAACACCTTAAAATTCTCACCATATAATATCCACAACCTTCTATTTCCATATCTTTAAACAAAATCCTTCAAACTCCTTTAAGCTTCACGAATAGTAGATCTAAGAAACCCCACCCGCCACTTTTTTCTTAAATTCGTAAAGATTGGGCCACCATTTTTACCTAATTTTTAAATGCATAGATAGAGCTCAATGGCGGCTATCTTTTCATATTGCTTTTGACCTGATCTTCGGCGAAGCTGCCGTCCGGCCAACCCACTATCGATCCGTCACCGGCAGCCACTAAAGACGCATTGAATCTTTCTTTTTATCTCTATTCCAACCTCGAGCAAGATTTTATTGATTACTACACTAAAATCGAACTTTAGTTGTAACGACCCGATCGGTCATTTTTAGAAATCATGCCCCGATCCCCTATTAACTGCTTTTCCTAAGTTCATTTCTACTATTTTGGTTTGCCGGGACGTTCGGTATTAGGATTCGGAGTGTTTTGGGACACTTAGTCCCAAGATGGGAGCTTAAGAGTTGAAAAATGGTCAGTATTTGGAACAGTGTGAAGACGACCTCGAAATGGAAATTCGATGGTTCCGTTAGCTCTGTTAGGCAATTTCGGGGTTGGGAGCGTGTTTGGAATATATTTTGGAAGTCTGTAGCTCATTTAGGCTTGAAATGTCGAAGTTTGAATTTTTAAAGTTTCCGGTCCAATAGTGAGTTTTTGATCCGAGAGTCAGATTGGAATTCTGAAAGTTTCAATAGCTCCTCATATCATTTTGGATGTGCGTGCAAAATTTCAGGTCATTCGGACAAGGTTTGGATAGGTTTTTGATCAAAAGTATGTTTGGTTAGAAGTTGAAGTTCATAGGCTTGAATCTTGGTTTAAATCATGATTCCGGCGTTGTTTTGGGTGATTTAAGGATTGGTACAAGTTTGAATGATGTTATGGAGTATGTCTGTAGGTTTGGTTGAAGTTCCGGGGGCCTCGGGTGTGTGTCGGATGCTCAACGGGTCATTTCCTCCTATTTTTGAACTGCTGTTGCTGTTTCTGGTGTGCCTTCATCGCGTTCGTGTCATGTCCTTCGCGTTCGCCAAGGATTATATTTGGCCACCTCGAAATCCTTCTACGCGTTCGCGTTTAGTTCTACGCGATCGCGATGCCTTGCCAAATCCTTCTCCGTGTTCGCATCCCCCTCACCCGCGTTCGCGAAGAACAATCTTCTCCCTTTCCGCGTTCGCGTCCCTGACAACGCGTTCGCGTAGGCCACATCTGGACCCCTCCTATTTTTCTTCTACGCGTTCGCATGGCCCACGTCGCGTTCGCGAAGGCCCCCATCCCAGACCTTCACGTTCGCAGTATTGTCTTCGCGATCGCGAAGGGTAACCCCAGCCACTTATATTTTTCCTTCTCCGCGAACGCGAGCCCATCTACGCGTTCGCGATGAACAAAATGCCTGGGCAGATTATATGTTCTTCAAACTAGGGTTTATGCCATTTTTCACATTTTTGACTTGGGAGCTCGGTCCTTGGCGATTTTTGAAGGGATTTTCACCATGGCAACTTGCGTAAGTATTTCTCACTCGACTTAGACTAATTTTCATGAATCTCCTCTTAATTTCATCCGCTAATTTCAGATTTTTAATGAAAAATGGGTAGAACTTCATAGGCCATGTTATTTAGTTTTGAGGGGGCATTTGACCTCCGATTTGAGAGATTTTTATATGGTTAGACTCGTGAGAGTACGAGGGCTCTGAAAATGTGAAAATTATCCGATTCCGAGATGTTGGCCTAAGGGGTATTTTGGTCATTTTGCCTAATTTCGCGCTTTAGCTTTGAACTAAATAGTAGAATCAGTTGCTTGAGATGTTATTTACAATGTGTGATTTAATTGAATAGATTTGGGCCATTTGGAGTCGAGAACTCGTGGCAAGAACGTGGTTGCTAGTTGATTTTAGCCGGTTCGAGGTAAGTATCTTGCCTAACCTTGTGTGGGGGACTTCCTCTTAGGATTTGAGTCTTCTTTGTTGATTGTATTCCTTGCACGCGAGGTGACGAGTGCGTGTTCGGATTTATTTACGGTAAATTGATCCTTTAGGCTCTTAGATCCTTGTAATCACCGAATATGAAGTTGTACTTGAAGCCTATTACTTGTGTTAGACTAGGAAAACATGTCTACCTGATATAATTACCTAATTGCCAAGTTGTTTAATCGTACTACGTGAAGCATGCTAGGCCAGTTCTATCTGCTACTCCTTCTTTCATATTTATCCCTTGGTTTGTTTCTGGCTGTGACTGCACTTTTATTTTGGGACTACGGGTTCAATTCCCGGAAGATACTTTGCTACTAACATGATGGACTACGGGTTCAATTCCCGGGAAATCCTTTGCTGTTGATATGATGGACTACGGGTTCAATTCCCGGAAGATCCTTGCTATTGATAAGGTGGACTACGGGTTCGATTCCCGGGAGATCCTAGATATTTAAATGTGATGGACTTCGGGTTCAATTCCCGGGAGATCCACTGGACAGTTGAGGAGAGGGGTACAGGACGGTATCCTGGGAGACCCTCATTGGTATTGAGATTTAGTGGTGTTTGCCCTGTGTTTCTGTTTTATCCTGGTAGTTGTTATTGTTTTGTTGATTTGCATTATTACACTGCTGCATTTATCATTCTTGTTAGATTTTCACCCTGTTAAATTGTTGATATTGTGATGCACGAGGTTTCTGTCGTGAGGTTGTTGATATTGTGATGCACGAGGTTTCTGCTGTGCGATTATTGTTGAAAGGTTGCCCGAGGTCTTTGCCGTGCTATTGTTGTTATTGATGTTTGCACATGAGGCGTAATAAGGCGGGATGTGTTATATGCTTATATGTGGGTTGCGCATGTGGAGGAATAAGGTGGGACATTGTTATGCACGTGTGGCGAAATAAGGCGGTGCCTGTTATATCATTTATTGCACACGTGGCGAAATAAGGTTGGCTATGTCAAGGATTGATTGTATAGAGTTGTGACGGCCTGTTGAGGCATTTCTATTTGTTTCTATTGTGATTGTGGATTAATATTCTGTACGAATGTTACCGCTTGGGAGTTGTGAGGGAACATCGTACGTACGGTCCGTCCGCCTTTTCATGTTTGTTGGTTGATAGAATTTTTGTTAGAAACATTTGCACAAGCATACACATAGCTGAGTACTCCTATTAGAGGTAAATTCCTCCTGACTTTTCTAAGGGTGGTGGCATGCCTCGCTTATCCATTATATATTGGGAGAGTGGCCCTAGTTAGCCAGTTAGTTGTCGGTATGACCATGAGATTGATGGGGCACAGGATGCCAATTGTTAGATTTCAGATGCTAGTTCTTCGCGAATTGTGGTTAGTCAGAGACTTGGTGAAATTGTGGAAAGAATGGGATAAGACCTTCTGTGAACATCATTGTATGATAGGAATTATTTACTTGTTTCTTTTCTCTGCTGTGTTGTGACCTTAGGATTTTGGTTGTGATTTTACCGTTGTTTTGCGTTATCGTTTATTATATTCTTGTTGATAATTGTTGTATTTACCCTTATTGTGAAGTGTAGCATTTTTGGTCGTTCATGCATTCTTTACATATTCATATGTCATTACCATTGTTCCTATGATTATACTGTTATTGACCGGTAGGTGTCATGATTGTTCCTCGGCACTACTTCATCGAGGTTAGTCTTGATACTTACTGGGCACCGCCGTGGTGTGCTCATGCTACTCTTCTGCACATTTTTGTTGTGCAGATACAGGTACTCCCGTTCAGTTCTGTCAGCCTTGGAAGGAGGCGTATCGGTAGAGACTTCAAGGTATATCTGCTACGTCCGCAGACCGAGGAGTCCCTTTCCAGCTTTCTGTAAAAAGTATAGTTCTTTCAGTATTTCTCCTTTGTATAGATATTCTTGAGTCAGAGCCTCTTATGTATCCCCTTAGCTTGTGATTTGTGAGTTTCCGGGTTTTGGGAAATGTTGTTAGCTTCGAGAACTGTTATGGTATGTGCCAAGCGGCACCTTAGTCACCATTTTTATTTTACTAATTCAGTTTATTTTATTTACTTCCGCAATTATGGTTATCTTCCGCATTGTTAGGCTTACCTAGTCGTAGGGACTAGGTGTCATCACGACATGTTCATGGAGGGTGAACTGGGGTCGTGACAAGGTGGTATCAGAGCTCTAGGTTCATAGGAGTCACAGATCACAAGCCAGTTTATTAGAGTCTCGTGGATCGGTAAGGAGACGTCTGTACTTATCTATGAGAGGCTATGTAACTGTTAGGAAAATTTCACTTCATTTGATTTCCCTGTCGTGCGAGATTTTGACATCCACAATCCTAAACCTCTGTCTTCTACTCTCTCACAGATGGTGAGGATACGTACTACTCGAGGCGATCAGACACCCGCGCCCCCTGCTGCAGCCGTCGGAGGTCGGGGCTGGGGTAGAGTTCGAGGACGCACATGAGGTGTAGCGAGAGCGCCTGCGCGAACTGCCACCGAGGTACCACCAGCAGATCCAGTCGGAGTCCAGGCACCTGACACGCCCACTGCTACTACTACCCCAGCCATTCAGGAGACTTTGGCACAGTTCATGAGTATGTACAC
>MDKF010521770.1:0-23532 GCA_026770625.1 Nicotiana glauca | reverse complement strand
ATTGTCCTTTAATTGGAAAAACTCCTTTTATTATACCCTTCACGAGGTGTAATATAGTGAAAAAAGGAGGTGTGACAAATAGTACTCAACTAGGTAGATAAACAAGGTAATGAATCAGCCTTACACAAATAAGGAATGGGAATAACTCTAAAATCAATCAAAGTCGGAGTTCAATCAATTAACAACATATAATCAGGCCAATACTATTTAAATTAGGGAAAGCATTATACAGAACCATTCAGTAGTCAAGTACAAAGTCAAATAAGGTAAGTAAATAATGAGAATAGGAAAATCGAACAAAATAAGGAAATATCAATATCATACAAGAAAGGAAAGACTGAAATCTAAGTAAAGATGTCAAAAACCCTAATTTTGGGGCAAGTAAAATTAGTCAGCAATTAACGCCAGAGTTAAGGACAAATAGATAGAAACATTAGGAGAAATAGTTAGATAATCGAAACCCTAGCAAATTTGGAAGAAATACAAAGACATATAGAGGGAAATAATTAGGGTAAGTGAAATTAGTCAGAAGTAATAAAGAAATTATAAACACTGAGATAGATATATAGAAACATTAAAGAAAAACTACTGGAATAAAAAGAAAAAAAATAAACAAATAAAAATCATTTTTGATCTAGAAAGATCTTGAACCCTAGTTTTAGGGTAAGTTAAAAAATTCAACAAAAATAGATATATTTGTGAGTAATAGACCAAATACAGATGGAGAATAATGTAAACAAACAGAAGTTGGACCAAATCTGGTTCGAATCAAAATCTGAAACCCTAACTGAAAGATACGAAAATATTCATACTCACAGAGGTTAAGATGAACATAGATGGAGACAACCAAAATATAAGAGATTTTGAACCAGATCTAGTTTGAATCTCTCAAGATTAACTTGCCACTTGAGGCAAGCCAGTCAAGTAATATAAAAAACGAGTAGCTGGTAAAGAGGTAAGACCAGATATGGTAA
The DNA here is from genome assembly GCA_026770625.1 of Nicotiana glauca. Taxonomy (NCBI): domain Eukaryota; kingdom Viridiplantae; phylum Streptophyta; class Magnoliopsida; order Solanales; family Solanaceae; genus Nicotiana; species Nicotiana glauca. Next base: position 22,558 of record MDKF010521770.1, on the reverse strand, counting down.
GGAATCAAAAAATGATTCCATTTATGGATAGGAATCACATGGGAATAGTGACGACAAGTTAGGGTTCGAGAGGGAAGAGACGAGAGGATTCAATGACGGCGGATGGTGTAAAATAAATTAGGGATAGGGGTGTTGGTTAGTTAAAAGGGTGTGGGTGATTGGGAGCCGTTGATCTTCTAAGATCACTGGCTAGGATTAGATTATGGTCGGGCGGGTTAATTTGGATGGGTTTGGGTCTGGGTTTGATGGGTATGGGTATTAGGTTGGTTAATGTATTGGGTTTGGGTAACTGGGTTAGGCTAGGTCCGAAATTCGGTTTTAAAGGCTAGATTTTAGATAGCCAATTAAAACAACAAAATAATTTATAAAAATTATTAATAAATAAAAAATGTCATTTTTGCATGAAAATAATTTAAAATAATTACTTACCATTATAAAAATATAAAAAGTAATTTTTATTATAGATAATGTAATTATGCATATATATGGGCTATTATTGCAAAATGTGCAATTTTAACCTTAAAAACGCAAATGTAATTATAAAAATACAATTAAAATATTTAAGAACTATATGGGCATAAATGATAAATTTAGATGATTAAATCATCATAAAAATCACGTGAGGGATAATTATTGGATATTTGTATAATAAAAAATACTAAAATAAATTGATTTAAAACCTTTAAAATTGTAGAAAAAATTGTAAAAATACTTGTGCATGTTTGTAAATCTAATAATAATGCATTTGCACTATTTTGAAAATATATATATATATATATATATATATATATATATATATATATATATATATATATATATATATATATATATATATATATATATATGCATATTTAAAATATATGAGGGAAAAAATGGGTATCGACAACTGCACCTCTTAACCCGGAAAGGATGAAAGAGTTGTCGGGTAAAGCAATGATGACCGATTTTGACCGAATTGAGTATTTTGAAAAATATAGGTCGCGCCCTGGTTTCTGAGCTGCCTAAATATCCCTCGTTTTACAGGAATTAGGTCGTATGTAGTTCTGGACCCAACGGTGAATGAAACTGATGAAATTGTTACAAGAATGGTCATATGTTTTGGAAAGGGTTCCTTTTGGGAAGGATAGTATCGGATGAGTTTATGCGGACTTATGAATATGAATCTAAAGCATAACGGATGTATCTCAGGGCAGGTATCTGAACGGTCATAGAGTGAAGGCGAGTAATTTATGGAAATCAGTTACGTTTGAAATAATGGCAAGGTGTTAATGGTATGAGTGGAAACCGGAGCGAAAGTTGCTCCCGTATGAAGAATGGTTACTTCCTGGATCACTTTCAAAACATAAAAACATGAACCATGCAAGTATATAGATTATTGCGAGAATTTAAAAATGATGTAAATTCCCTTTGGACCATGAAGGTTGTCTTTGGATAGTGAGGATGGCGTCCTTAGACCATGACGTCCCGGGCCATGAATCATGAGGTAAGGGATTCGCATGCCATGAAATAATGTTCTCGGGCCATGAGAATTGTGCCTCTAAACCATGACGCCTTTGAATAATGATATGCAGTATTGAGAGATCCTCAGGCCATGACATGGGGTCTTCAGGCTATGAGGATGATGCCTTCGGGCTATGACGCCTTTGGACAAGTTGGCTATACATCAGCCCATGAAGTGCTGAGACATAATACCAAAGGTGATAACAAGACAAAGCTTAGTCTTGTTTGGCGGTAGAGCTTAGCCCCGAGAGAAGAGGATAATGCAAGGTTTAGAATAGAGCAACATTTGTGCAAAGGGAGACAATGCTTAATCTCATGAGAAGGCAGTGCTTAGCTTTATTGCAAATGGGGGAGGAAGGGATTAGCCTCATGAAAGAATTGAGACAGGGCTTAGTCTCGTGCAAAGAGATGGCAATGCTTAGCCTTATGCAGGTAGGGATACAGGGCTTAGCCTCATGCAAGGATCGAGACAGAGCTTAGTCTCATGTAAAAAGAAGGCAATGCTTAGCATTATGAAAATAGGGAGGTCGGGCTTAGCCTCATTAAAAGAGAAGGCAATGCTTATCCTTATGCACATATGGCGGCAGGGCTTAGCCTCATGAAGGAAGAAGGCAGTGCTTAGCCTTATGAAATTGGGGAGACACTGCTTAGTCTCATGAAAAGAGAAGGCAATGCTTAGCCTTATACAAATATGGAGGCAAGGCTTTGCCTCATGCAAATAGAAGGTAATGCTTAGCCTTATGCAAATAGGGAGGCAGAGCTTAGCCTTATGCAAGGATCGAGATAGAGCTTAGTCTCGTGCAATAGACAAATATCAAATAGTAGCAGAATATTTCTTAGCTGGAGATATATTTGCGCTTGGCGGCCTGGTTGATATGAAGGTAATGATTTTAAGGTGCACGTACTGGTGGTTATTCCTTGTCCCCGCATTCAAATAAAAACTGTGAGTTTTGTAGGGGAGGTTGGTTCGTGCCTCTGTCTGCTTGTTTTGCTTTGCTTTGCGTTAGAGATCCTGTTCGAGTTGTCCAGGGTAACACCTGGCTACTATAGAAATAAAGTTTTCAAAAAATATGCACTTTTTGAGGAAATAGAATCATTTCACAAAACATAGTGGTATATAGTATTAAGTAAATTAGATGAACTAACGACTGCGACACTTTTAGAGACATTGCGGCTTTTTTTGCGTCGAAATTTGGGGGTAAGTGATCCTTCACCGTTATGCATGTAACGAAGTTTGTTGGATCTATTCTAAAATTTTGAGAATCCTTCTCAAAATTTTGCCCCAGTTACTTTACCGACTTTTGACTATCTTATACATGATGACGTCTGCTGGAGTTGGTCCGAAATTTTGAGGGTCCTCCTCAAAATTCTTCCCCAGTTTCTGCTTCTAGGAAAATGAAATTTTATTAAGATGTGACCGAACCCATAGGGCTTCCTACGTATCCCCTCTTAAACGAGAATTAGGTCAAGCTTAGTTAAGTTACATCAGATGAAGAAATATAAACAATCTAAACATAGTATCTTTTGATTGCATCTGAATTGATAGGTTTTGGCAAAATTTCTTAGTCCATTTCTGAAAGTATGAGTGCTCCTCCTCTTAGAACCTTGTGAATCATGTAGGGCCTTTGCCAATTGGGTGAAAACTTTCCTTTAGCTTCATCTTGATGTGGGAAGATTCGCTTCAGTACCATCTGCCCCGGTGCGAATTATCTTGGTCTGACCCTTTTTGAAGGCTATGGACATTATGTTCTAATAAAGCTGACCATAACACACCACATTCATTCTTTTTCCATCTATGAGAGCTAGTTGCTCATAATGGCTCCTTATCCATTCTGCATCACTGAGTTTGGCTTCTTGTATGATCCTTAAAGAAGAAATTTCTACCTCGATGGGAATGACAGCTTTGGTACCGTAAACCAGCAAATAGGGAGTTGCCCCAGTTGATGTGCAGACTGTGGTATGGTATCCCAATAAGGCAAATGGTAACTCTCATGCCATTGCTTGTGATTTTCTACCATTTTCCTTAGTATCTTTTTGATGTTCTAATTGGCAGCTTCCACGGCTCCGTTCATTTGGGGCCTGTATGATGTGGAGTTTTTGTGCTTGATTTTGAAGGTTTTACACATGTCTTTCATTAGATCACTGTTGAGATTGGTGGCATTATCAATGATGATGGACTCGGGAACCTTGAATCAACAAACAATACGATCCCTAACAAAATTTGCGACGACTTTCTTGGTTACAACTTTGTAAGATGCAGCCTCCACCCCTTTTGTGAAGTAATAGATAGCCACTAAAATGAACCTGTGCCCGTTTGAAGCAGTGGGCTCGATCAGACCGATGATATCCATTCCCCAGGCGGCAAAAGGCCAAGGTGCACTTGTTGCATTGAGTTCATTTGGTGGTACCCTTATCATGTCTGCATGTATCTAGCATTGGTGGCATTTCTGGACATACCAGATGCAATTTGTTTCCATAGTCATCCAAAAATATCCAGCTCTGAGTCTTGGCTTGAACAAAAGCGTTCATATATGGTTCGCAGGTTCCGGCATGTATTTCCTCGAGCAATATGGAAGCCTCTTTGGTGTCAACACACCTTAATAGTCCTTTATCAGATGTTCTCCTATACAAAATTCCTCCTCTTTGGAAGAAATGATTGCACAGTCTATGGAGTGTACATTTCTGAGTATGGTTTGCGTGCTTTGGGTATTCTCCTTTTGCCAAATATTCCTTAACGTCGTGGAACCATGGGTTTCCGTCTGTTTTTTCTTCAAGGTGGGCACAATAAGCTGGCTGACTATGGATCCTTACTGGAATAGGATCGATGAAATTCTTATCTGGGTGCTGTATCATAGACAACAAAATAGTCATTTTTTCTGCGAACTCATTCTGGACTCTTGGAAATTTTTTGAATTTTATCTTCATGAACAACTTCATCAATTCTTGCACATGATACAAGTATGGTAGTATCTTGGTGTTTTTCTTAGGCCATTATCCTTGAACCTGATATACCAGAAGATCTGAATCACCAATTACCAGCAACTCTTGTATATTCATATCAATGGCCAAATTGAGCCCCATGATGCAAGCCTCATATTCTACCATGTTGTTAGTTCATGGGAACCTAAGCTTTGCAGACACCGGATAATGTTGACCTATATCTGACATGAAGACCTCTCCAATACCCACTCCTTTGAAGTTTGCAGCTCCGTTGAAAAACATTCTCCAACCATCATAGGCTTCAGCAGTGTCCACTCCTACGAATAACACTTCTTCACCAAGAAAATACATTTTAGTGGTTTGTATTCTCCTCCCACAAGATTTTTAACAAGATGGTCTACCAGCTCTTGTCCTTTGACTGCCTTCTAAGTTACATGGATGATATCTAACTCACTCAGCAATATCTGCCACTTGGCTAACTTCCCGGTAGGCATAGGCTTCTGAAAGATGTACTTCAGAGGATCCATTCTTGATATGAGGTATGTGGTATAGGCACAGAAGTAATTCCTCAATTTCTGAGCCATCCATGTCAAAGCACAGCAAGTGCATTCTAGCAGAGAGTATCGTTCTTTAGAAGGCATGAACTTATTACTCAAGTATATATGGATTGCTCCTTTCTTCCTGTCTCATCATGTTGTCCCAAAATATAGTCGAAAGCCCCATCTAGTATGGACAAATAAAGTATCAAAGGTCTCTCAGGTTCTGGTGGGACTAGGACTGGTGACGTGGATAGGTATTCCTTAATTTTGTCAAAAGCCCATTCACAATCTTCAGTCCAACTAGTTTCAGCATCCTTCCTCAACATTTTGAAGATGGGTTCACATATTACCGTGGACTGTTCTATGAAGCGGTTGATGTAATTAAGGCGTCACAAGAAGCTCATCATGTCCTTCTTGCTCTTTGGTGGTGGTAACTCTTGGATAGCTTTAAATTTTGAGGGGTCCAACTCGATTCCTTGGCGGCTAACGTTGAATCCCAACAATTGTCCTTCAGGAACCTCGAATGCACATTTTGCGGGGTTCAGTTTTAAGTTGTACTTTCGTAGCCTGTCAAAGAACTTCCTCAAGTCTGCTATGTGATCTGTGGCCCTCTTGAATTTGATAATGACGTCATCAAAATATACCTTATTTCCTTTGTATCATATCATGGAAGATTGTCATCATGTCCCTCATATAGGTGTCCCCAGCATTCTTAACACCAAAATGGAATTATTTTGTAACAGTATACCCCTGATGGTGTAATGAAAGAAATTTTCTCTGTGTCTTCTTCGTCCATCCAAATCTTATAATAACCCGCGAAGCAATCTACAAAGGATTGGAGTTCATGCTTGGCGCAATTGTCAATCAGAATGTGTATATTTGGTAGCGAAAAATTTTCCCTGGGACTTGCTCTATTTAAATCCCGATAGATAGCACACACTATGACTTTCCCATCTTTCTTCGGAACCGGTACGATATTGGCTAACCAGGTTGGGTACTCAACTACCCTGAGGACTTTTGCTTTGATCTCCTTAGTGACTTCCTCCTTGATTTTGAGTCTTATGTCTGGTTTGAACTTTCTGAGTTTCTACTTCACCGGCAGACACATTGGATTGGTAGGCAACTTATGAACCACTATGGATGTGCTAAGGCCGATCATGTCATCATATGACCATGCAAAAATATCCTCATATTCTTTTAGGAAACGAGTGTATTCTTCTTTCTCTGACGGTGATAGGTGAATACTTATGCGAGTCTCATTGATGGTTTCAGAATTTGCCAAATTGATTGCCTCAGTTTTGTTCAGGTTGGACTTAGGTTTGTTCTCAAAATTCTCAACCTCTATGATAACTTCCTCAGTTATTTCATCCTTTTCTTCCGATTCACTATCCTTATGTCGCGTTGTCCCATTATATGTCACAATTTTTGGTTCATCAAGGTAAGAAATAGTAATACTGTAGAGGGAAAATGTGAAAGATAACGATAATAAAACATCAAATTATTTGATAGATGCTTAAGTGTTAAACAAAATATCGTCTGAATAACTTAAAAACAATGTTTCCCAAAACAAAATACTGAAAGGAAGATATTTTTAAAAAGTAAATGCTCAAAAAGACTTGTTTTTTCAAACAACATTAGTAGCTATACAACCCCAGGACTCGTCTGGCCCTTGATGGCGTGGCGGTCCAGTTCCTGAGAAATGCTCCCCTCTCTACTATCTGAATGGTAAGGCCTTCCTCCTCCTCCTCCTCCTCAACTATCACATTGCAATCCATATCCTCGTCTTCTAGAAACAGGTTCCTCAGCCTAGCCAAAGCTTCTTCCTCTACAGATCCCCATATCATGTCGATCTGGTGAAAAGCCTGACTTGGATGCGGCACTGGCTGCTCGAAAGGGTAATAGGGACCACGCCATGGGGGCAACCAATCATCATATTCTTGCCATGTATACTGATATCCGAGCCCAAAAGTTATGCCGTGACATTTCAACTGTATCAGTTTGGTATTGCCCCGGAGTTTCTTCCCAAGACCTTTGTTGGATTCACACCATGACCATGCCAGTATGCTTTCTATTTTACTACTCCATTTATCTTTCTCAATTGCATTGACATGCTCGATGCGGTGATAAGTTTCTCCACCCAGCTTCCTTCTATTCTTGACAACCGAGACAGTTTGACTAGTGTAAATGGGATTACTTCCATCTCCATGAATGATTACCTCCTGATGGTTCCATTTAAACTTCATGACCTAGTGTAGCATAGAAGCCACAACTCCAGAGGCATGTATTAAGGTCTTCCTAGTAGAAGATTGTACGTAGTAGATATGTCTAATACTTGAAACGTAACATCGAACCAAGTTGGGACCATCTGTATATGAAGGTTAATTTCCCCAATTGTGGCTCTTTGAGACCCATCAAATGCTTTCACATTCATACTCCCTGCTCGTATCTCATAGAAATCTTTACCCAACCTTTTTAGAGTAGTCAATGGACAAATATTGAGGCTTGAACCCCTATCTATTAAGACTCTGGCGATGAATTTGTCCTCAATCTGTACTATGATGTGCAGTGCCCTATTGTGACTTAATCCTTCAGGCGGTAATTCATCTTTGTGAAAGGGTATCTTGTGTCTTTCCAATACTTGCCCTACCATGTTGTCCATTTCTCCATTGGTGATGTCGTTGGGCACATAAGTTTCATTCAACACCTTCATCAGAGCATTCCTATGCGCCTCAGAATTTTGCAGCAGCGACATGATGGATATCTGGGCGGGACTCCTATTTATATGATCAACGATAGAGTATTCTCTTTCCTGTACTTTCCTCCAGAGATCATCTGGACCAGTTCCAATATCGGGTTATCTGGTAGAAGCTTCCTTGCTTGTTCCTCCCAAAATTTTGGGTGTATAGATCCTTCCGATTCTGGTCATCCCCTGTGCAACACCAGATTCTTCCATCTTTGCTTTTCCTTTTATCCTAGCTTCAGCAACATAATCCCAGGGCACGACGTTAAACTTGAAAGGTGGTGTGGATGTTATTGTCACAGTGAAAGGTGTGGATACTTCTACATCAAATGGAGTTGGTGTAGTCACAGGTGCTGTAACTCCAATTTCAAATGAGACTGATGTGGCTACTTCAACTTCGACCGGTAGCTGTTTCTGTACCATAATAGGAGTGAGTGTGACTGCAGGTTTAGGGTCATCACCTTCCCGAATAAGACCAATCGACCCTTGAGGATCCCATTCTTCATCAGTCTCTATCACATTTACTCCTTCACCTCTACAATCTGGGAGGGGGTTATTACGGATATTTGGTGTGACTTCCTTTGCTTTTCTGACTTTGGTATCAATCATGGTTTGAATCTTGTCTTTCAGAGTGCGACATTCATCAATAGTATGCCCTTTCATGCCAGAATGGTACACACATATTTTATTTGGGTTGACCCATTGGGAGGAGTTTCCCATGGCGACAACGGGAATAGGGGTGCCATATTCGGCAGCCTTCAATCTTTCATATAGCTGGCTGGTGGGTTCATCAATAGGGGTGTAATGTTTGGGCGGCCTGCGATCAAAGTTAGGTCTGGGTTTTTGATAGTTTTGATGGGTTATAGGTGAATGGTAATAGGTTGGCTGGGTGTTATAAGTGTGATAGGCGGTAGCGAGTTGAGAATATCTGGGAGATGAATGTTGGTATGTTGATGGAGGTGTTTGGTATGTAAGTGGAGATTTTAGTCCTTAGGCCACCATCACTGCCCCTACTTCTTTCTTCTTTGATATACCCCCTAACTATAATGCTTTGTTCGTAGCCTGCAATGCCTCTAAATTGGTTACCATCCCACTCTTGATCCCGTCTTCAATCCTTTCCCCCAATCTGATGATGTCAGAGAATTTGTGATTTTCGATAACCATTAACCTTTCATAGTATTGTGGATCCTGGGCCCTAACAAAGAATTTGTTCATCTGCTCTTCCTCTAGTATCGGCCTGAACTTTATAGCTTCTGACCTCCATCGAGTGGCATACTCACGGAAAGTTTCTGTTGGTTTCGTCTTGAGGTTCAGTATGTAGAAGATATCCGGTGTATTCTCTATGTTAAACCTGAATCGATCCATGAAATCCGATTCCACGATTACCCAATTAACCTACTTCTTGGGATTCTAACTGATGTACAAAGATAGGGCATATCCAGTGAGACTCCTCATGAATATCTTCATGCGAATCCTTTCATCTTTCCTAACTCCCACGAGCTTATCACAGTATATTCTCAAATATACCTTCGGGTGACCCGTTCCATCAAATATCTCAAACTTAGGAGGTTTGTAACTCTACAGTAGTTCCACGTCTAGCTGAATGCGTAGATACTCATAATTCAGACCTTCAATTCCTTTGCCTCCTTCAACACCCTAGATTAGACTTGTGAACTTCTTGATCTCCTCTGCCATGTTCTTATGAGCAGGTCTTTCTCGGCAGATTCTGGAGTGTATGAGATTGGTTGATTAGAGTGGGGTAAGGTTTCCACGAATATGGGATTATTTTGGTGGGTGCCGGGGTTGGAGTATAGTGGTGATCATTAGTTGAGTTTTGCGGATCAGAGATAGGTTGTAGGGTATTCTGTGGAGTATGGTAAGTGGTTTGTGGGTATTGAGTAGGAAAATGTTAATGCTGAGGATGAGTGAGTATTGGTAGAGGATTAGGATTTTGGGGAGGAGTTGTGTTTTGATGGGGTGCGGGAGGATTTCGTGGACATTACTTTGGTGTGTTCTGAGGAGGTACTAGGTTTGAGCATTTTGTTGGATAACGTCTGGGACGTTTAGGGTGAGGGAGAGATTTTCCAAGTTGCTGGCCTGCTCAAGTTCTCCTTGCAATTCCAGTATTTTTTATTCCAATCGTAGGACCAAATCATTCTAGGACGGAGTACTTCGACCGCCTGAAGTATCAACATTTTCCACATGCGCAACATTTTCTTTCCTATACCACTCATATCATCCATCTTAGCTTTTCCCTTGCCTTTCAGATTACTTGGAGGAGGAAGAGGTGGAGGGACTCTGGATCTAGTGTGATATGCTGACAATGCCAGTATGTGCAAACCAACCTTAGGGGATGAGAATAATCAAAATAAAGAAAAATGCAAAAATGTAAACAAGTCTGTAAGGATTTTGAAAAGCATTTTTAGTATTTAAACATGTATTTCGAGAATTTAAATTTGCGTCCTAATTTGGGGAACCTCATTGTGTCCGAGGTAAGCCTAGCGACAAGTAGATTTGGAGAGATTTGATGTTGATAAATGCTTTATTTCATTAATGTAATAAATAATACGGACCTAAAAATGGCGATAAATAAATGAGTTACTAATGTGACCTGCCTTATTACATTCGAATTCCAAAATGACTCGAAACAGATAAACCTAATCTACTTAGTCTTAGAGGGACCTTCCCCATATTTGACCCTCTTGGCTCCGTCGATCATATTTCCCAAGTCGTCCATGTCCAGCAGCATGTATGCCCTTGCTAGGTGTCCTCTTTTGTTGCCCTCTACATTCTGATAGTCTACGACCCTTTCCTCATCTTCCCTTCCAGTTCCATTAGACCGTGCTCAAATATTCCAGCGTTTTTTCCGACCTTATAGCCATTTCCTTACACTCATTAATTGACTCCATGTCTAACTTGTGTTGTTCCAAATTCCTGGCTTCGGACTCAAGGACTCTCTTCCGCGACCTCTCATACTGCTATGTTATCTTCTAACCATGATGGATAGAAACAGACATAACCGTCGTGATATCGATCTGGCTCGATGGTATCCTTTTCCACAATAATATTGAAATGCCACATGTGTTGCGCCTCATATTTGTATGGAATGGTGTCGTCTTAAAAGTCTGCTCTGTAGTGACTCATTTTGGAGACTCATGGTATGACTTGTTTTCTACCAGCTTGTCTCATCACACCGATTGGAACATATGGATGTATTCCCCTTAACCCAATCAACACCAAGTGTGGAACATCCCTAGATCTGATGATGAACTCATTAGTAGGGAACCACTCGAACATCTAGTGAACCTGGTCCTTGGTCAAACTGCTGAAAACTATGCACATTTTGTAGTATTCTCGGGCTGTGCAAATCTATCTGGGATAAATGTCATTATTTTAGGATGGTAGAAAGCAATATGATTGTTCCGTGGTCTCTGTGGAAGCTCTTGGCGGTATTGACCCCTCTGAAGATGTTCTAACAACCAAATATGCAGTAGCAAGTTGCAACCCTCAAAATGTTTGAACCTTTTCTTGCAACGATCCAGAGCCCGGTATATGTCTGCTACAATCATCGGAACAATAGTATAGGTTTTCCCTCAATTCCCTCCATTAAAGCTTTGGTTACAATGGCCAACCTAGTGTGAATTATGTCCCATTGGCATGGGAACACTATCATACCCATAAAGTAGATGATGAATACAAAAAGCCTACGATGAGTCCAACCTAGGGAAGTTATGGAGAATTCATCACGAAAGATAAGGTAAGATTTGTTGTGTCCATATCGTTCATAGAGGAAGTCGAAGGTTATGTAGGACTTCTTCAGGCAGTCCAAGTCATCATTCTTTCTCAGAACCATCATTCTCAGAAACCCCCTAATAGTGCATTTTCGGATACTAGTAAATCGAGACTATCCCATGGTAATCTAGAGAATCCTCTGATTTCCTCTAAAAGAGGAGTCATTTCTATTTTTCTAAAATGGAATACAGCTCTTTCTCTGTCCTAGATCATAGTAGCAAACTCGATCAACATGTTGCTTGGTTGGATGTCCAATAAGGAAGGTAAATTTCAAGAACCCTTTTCACGTTATTTTTGTCGCTTGGCGAAAGGTTTTCCCACTAGTCTAACAACAATGATGGTATACTTAGGACCATGAAAAACCTAGGGACTTCGTGCCTCATTTTTTGCAAAAATAAGCAGAGTTAGACCCTTGTCCCCTACTGATTCGACTACTTACACATTAACGATTAGCATGACGGCATTTATCTCTCCAAATAATGCACATATCGTGGTTGAACCCGTTGGGATTATGGAAATACCGGTGGACTTTTGACAAGGCTTTCTTAGAGGGTTATTATGCGGACAACATATTAACACAGGCTAGGTTTGATCATGATGCATGCACAGTTATTATCAGAGTAAGGTTTCTATAGAAGTCTAGATTGTTACCCTCAAGTGGACAACTTGAGAGGGAAAGGCACATAACTGTCGACTGGACTGCTGATCGACTAGTTTTACCATAAATAAGCCTTTCCAAATTTAAAGGGTGATTTTAGAAAGACTGCGGACACTCATCAAGCACCTCTATAGTATTAGTACGTACGCGTGGAATATGATGTTGAGCATGAAGGTATGAAAAAGAAAATAATATGTTGTCAAGTATTTGCACGATGATAAAATGATGTATTTAATAATGTATAGACATTTGAAAAATGAAAACAAGGATACAAGTCAGTTTTCATAGTAAAAAGTGATGAAACAGGGAAGAGAAATTATAAATGAATGAAGAGAGGCAAATAAATTCACATAGAGTGGGAAAGGGAAAGGGTGTACAAGTATCAGCGGAATAACAAAGACATGCTTAAAGACTAATTCACAAACAAGTTCGCTATGGTAAGAGCCTAAAGATATCCCCAGCAGAGGTGCCATGCTGTCGCCCCCTTTTTTCTCACAAAATTGGGTTTACATTTCTAGAAAAACTCCTTTTTGTGAGGGTAGGGAATTAGAAGAGTCGCCACCTAATGGATTAAGGTGTGTTAGGGTACCTAGATCAAATAACTCATATAACCAGTTTACATCACCAGAGATCTGGTGAGGGCTCGAAATTACCTTGAGGAGAAGGTGTTAGGCACCCCTCGAGGTCCATAACGGTGGGTCCCGGTAGAACTTAAATTAAGAGATCAAGTTAGCCTCCGCAAATTAAGCAACAAACTGCACGCTTGTCAGATTGGTATAGATAATGACGGATATTAGGTGAGTTAAGTATATTGGATCCTATAGGCCTGATTTCTACGTGACTCTAGATTTTAAAATGTGCTGGTGGTCATGCAAAGCAGCATTAGACAATTCTGTAATGTAAACATGCTGAGCGTAATTTCTAGGAGATCCTGTAATTTCCAATTGATTTCAGCTAGAGCACTTGAACCTAGAGGCAGGTTATCTAAATGATAATTGATAATAGAAAATCTCAGAATTTTTATTTGCTCCTATAGGCATGCTTTCTAGTGGTAGTTGGCAAAGCATTCATGCAGAATTCCCGTTCTAACATATAACAGAAATAATTGTTATCCTTATGACCATGAGTTATACCCTTGGTGGTTGCCTGTTTATTATCTCCTAAGGATATGCATATTGGTTAAGTGATCATAAAAAATTATTAAGCCTATAGACATGATTTCTAAGCGAACGAGTCTGAATTGTAGTTCCTATTGACATGATATCTAGGTGCAGTAGTGTGAAGAATGTTTAGAATTACTTGTTTTGATCCTACAAGCATGATTTGTAAATTCTGAAATTGATTTTAGTCCTATAGACATTATATCTATTGCTGGATTGATTTAAACACTTTAGGCATGATTTCTAGGTTTGAATGGATTTAAATCATATAGGCATGATATCTATTAACTGTGTACGGGCAGAAATTAAATAGATTGCCAGAAAGGATAGTTAATTCAAACAACAAGATCCTATAGGCATGCTTGCTAATGCATATTTGTTGGAAACATGTATAGATCCTATGAATAGGATTTCTAATGTATAGTGTTGAACGGAAGTCCTATAAGCAGGATCTTTAGTATGAAAATGTATAATACATAATCAAAATGATCATGAAAGTCCTATAGGCAGGATTTCTAAACACAGTATAGTACTCACACAATTAAATCAGCATAATTAAATCCTATAGACAGGATTCTACTTTAACAAAATATATACGAAGAAACCCCCCCAGCTTTACTAAATATCCCCAAATATGTTATTACAAAATTATCACAGTCTAGAGTAGCCGAATGAAATACATAAAGGTATTAATTACATTATAGGGAGCCTTAATAGGCCCAAATAAACTTGGGAACCACGCCTTCCCACATAACAGCTTTAAAGCATAGCAATGATTCACCCACAACACATTAGAAGCAGGCTTCCAGTGTGTCAAAGTTCTTAAAGGCCTCAGGGACCCCAGGCAGTGCTCACACTAGAACCACATTTAGAAAACAGTTCATAAAATATTCTAAAACCAGCCCCCCAGTGTGTGAGAGTTAAAAGGAGTCTCAAGGACCCTAGGCAGTGCTCACACTGGGATGGTTGAGAACCTAAGGGGCTAAGAGTATATAAAGAGAGAAGGGCTAGGTTCTTTAAAAGATAATTGAATTTCAGAAGAAACATGATTCAGAACATAGAATTGCAGGCAGAACTACACCAAGGAAACATACAGAATTCATGCTTAAACACATAGTTCAAACAAAGTTGAAGTCTAGTTAAGCTAAATACTCTGTATAGTATTCAAAACAGTTATCGTTGTTGATACCCAATTATTCCCTATATTTTTTTATATATGCATAAATACCTTCAAAATAGTATATATATGAATATATAAGCATGCACAAGGTTTTTATAATTTTTTCCATAATTTTAAGGATTTAAACTGATTTATTTCCTTCCCTTTTATTCATAAAATCCCCAATAATTATTCCTCTAATTATTGTTGTGGTAATTTAGTCATTTAGTTTCTATATTTATGCCAAAATCTGGTTAAAATATTTTATGCATTTTTTATAATTGCATTTTTGTATTTTTAAAGATAAATTGTATATAATTACAGTATTAGCCCTATTAATGTATAATAACATTTATATGCGTAAAATTGATCGCCTATATTTTTAAATGTTAAATATATATTATAAATCATTTTAGTAAACAAAATTATTTTTCAGAAGTTATTTATTATAAATTATATAGGGAAAAATGGCTATTTAAATATAGCCAAATTTACATTTCAATTGCAGCCTAAGTTAAACCCAACCCGAGCCCAATTTATAACCAAACTACCCGACCCAGACCCTAAACCTGCATACCCGACCTAAGACCTGTCAAATCCTGACCGTTGATCTAAAAGATCAACGACCCTTGCCCGTTCATACCTTTATTATCCCAAACGACCCCTAACCCTAGCTCATTACTTAGAGACCGCCACCTCTGTATTCTCTTATCTCCCTTCTTCTCTCAACCCCTCAACCTAACCCTAGCTCTTTCAACCGTCGACTTCCTTCTCTGGTCTTCTCCGTTGATCTCCCTTCAACTCCTAAGCCTCCAATGGCTCCTCTATTGCCATGACCGCCTTCTCTGAGGCCTTTTAGGGCCCTGGGCCATGCTGACTTGCATCTAGGTTTTGCCATCTAGTCTGTTCTTGGCTACTTCAGTATGATTTCAAGCAAAATCATGTTGTACTTGTTACGATCCTTGAGATTTTAGACAGGTTCTTTCATCTCTTCCTGGTTTCTTCTGAAATCCTAATTTTTGCTTACATCTCCTAGATCTGTACGATTTTTAAATGATTTGAGTCTATTTCTTTGATGTTTTACATTATCCTTGTAACTCTTTACAAGAATCATCGATTTCAAAATGTTTTCACCTTCTTCTCAAATTAGGGTTTGCGGAACTTCTTCCAAAACTTTGTTTAACCCGATTCTTTATGTTTAAACTTCTATCTCTTGCATATTTTGACTGATTCTATGATTTTACTACCTCTTCAACTTGCCTATGTTGAAAACCCTAATATCTTATTTCTAATCTTGGGTTTTTGAGTTTTGTTTTGATAACGTGTTTAGTTAATCTATATGTTTATGTGATTCTATGATTTTACCCTATGATTGCTTGTTAAGGTTCCTAATTATGGCTATCCCTACCTATTGTGTGATTTTACCCTATTTTGGTCACCAATCTTTTTGATTCTTCACTTCTCCTACCTGTATCATGCTTATTCTACTAATTCAGACTATGCATTACATGAATCCCCGATTTATATATGATTTTAGTCCTACTCGACCTCTTAGAGTTCTAGTTTTTGCTTACTATGTGCTTGTTCTTATAAAGTTGTGCTAAATCAGTGCTATTTTCTACTTTTGAATCCTTGAGTCTGTGATTGATCTTTCACTGATTTCGCATGATAGCTCTACTGATTTTTAACCTTGTAAAATATTTTCTGACCTTATTCTACGGTCAATTACGCTATTAATTAATTTCTTAAGTCTTTTCCTTGCTTGAAATATGCTGAACCAAGCTTCTATTACATGTTATGTACTTGTACTATGCATAAATTATTTCCTTATTTTTATGCTCAACCTCATGCGATTTCCTTCCTTATTTGCCACATGTTTATTACCGTTTGAAGTTGACTCCTCAATTAAACAGAGTACTTACCTTGATTTTGTGACTAATTGATTTTGAGTTCCATAATTACTATGCTACTATGATTTTTACCTTATTTCTATCTAATTTTGAACTACTATATATACACACTCTTTCATTAACACAACACGAACACTCTTGGTTCAAAATCTCTCTCTCTCTCTCTCTCTCTCTCTCACGCTTAAACTTTTTTCTCTCTCTCTTTTGTGCTATTTTCTACTATTCTGAGTTAGCCGGCTGCAAGCCAAGGCTAACTATTATGCTCTCCTAATCTTTCACCCTTGCTTACTGTCTTCTTTACTGGTATGTTCTAATTTCAGTTCAAGTTCAAAAAACAACATAGTTCTTTTATTGCTTCAGTTCATACTGTTTCTAAATTGCTTTTATCTATGGTTGTGCTGTGAAACCTGCAGTAAATATTCTTGCATGATTAGCATGTTATGAACTCCCCTTTCTTAGAATCAGCAAGAGCATATTACCCCACCCCCCTCTAAGTAGTCGCACTCCTAACTTGTATGAATCTGGGATTGATTCTTAAATCATGTTGTCTATACTTAACCGCCTTAAGAATTGCTGATTCTATGACTATGCCTAATCAGTTGTATCTGAGCATGTATGTACTTGTTCCTAGACTTTTGTTTGTTATGTGTTTAGAATCATGTGTTTTATGTATCCCCAAAACCCTTGACCCCTATTTGTGACTACTGAAGTTGCTTTGGTTCTATGACTCCTGGCTGTGTATGAACCTGTATTAAAGGTGTTGTGTTTGGACTGTTGTTCAATACTCCACTCTCTTTTTAAGCTGTCTTTGTTGTTTTACTAAATTATTTTCAAACAGACTTCCTTTTAATACAGTTTTCCACTAAAACCTTTCAACTTGTGTAAAGCACTTTCACTCTACTCCTATGTTAATAATTTTTGCCCCCTCCAGTATGTGTACTGCCTTGGGATCCTCTTGAGAACCCTCTGAACTCTGGCATACTGAGGTTGGTCCTTGCACACTGCACTTATTCAATTTTGGTTACTAAGTCTAGGTGTAAGCACTGCCTGGGATCCTTGAGATCCTTAGGGATCTTTGATGCACCTAGACATATGACTTTGTTTATGGAATTGATGCATTTGAGGCTATTGGAGGCTTAGGAAATCTGGGCATTTCTGTAGGCTCCCTATAGAATAACTTCTTATCTTCTTATTTTCTTATGTAATTCATTCATATGGTCTGTAATAATTTGCAAATGAATATTGGGGTAATTAGTGAAAAGGGTGGGTAGCTACATGTTTATGGGGTAATACGGGTAAAAATCATGCCTATATAAGTATAAATCATGCCTATAGGTCTCAATTGATTCCATAATAGAAATCATCTTTAATAGGTCTTAATCAGTTTCACAAGTAGATATCATGCCTATAGTATATAATCTAAATCTGACTTCTGTTATAACAAGTGTTGATGTATGTTTCCTTGTGTCATCATGCCTGCGAGTCTTTAAAATCAGTATTTAAAATTAGATATCATGCCTATAGAGAAAAACATCAGATTCGGCTTATAGATCTGAACTAGTTTGGTTTTAAATAATTCAATTCGATTAATGATTAGCTCACTTCGGAACTGGTTTAATTAATTGGTTTATATTTCCTGAAACGAGTTCTTTCAAAAACTGCCTCAATTTATCATTACACAGCATGCCTATAGGGATTAAAAGTCTGCTTTAAAAACCTGCCTTGTTTCACTATATAAAATGTAGTCATCAATCTACCACGTATAGGCAAGCCTGTAGGGCGTTTTCAAAATTTACAATTCTCAAACAGTTTCTGTGACTTAGTATTGTCTTGGTTTAAACAAGCTTTGAAATCAGTAGGCCACTAATAGGGTCATCACTTCTGAGTTTGTAAACAAACTGCCTGTTTTCTGTACATTCACTTAGAGATTATGCCTTAGGATACTATTTAACAAAATACCTTATTTGTGTTTGAGTCGTGTTGTTTATGTTCCTTGTTTGAGGAGGAGACTTTGAGCCTCTAATTGCTCCCTTTCTAATTACTCTAGGTGCCCTAACGCACCATAACTCATTAGGTGTCGACTCTTAAAATACCGGCCAATTCCCAAAAGGAAATGAGTTACCATACCCCATGGAATGTCGAAACCTGGACCTCTCTCCGCGGAGGGAAAAAAGGGGTGCGGCAGCATGGCAACTCAGCTGGGGATACCTTTAGGCTCTTACCATAACGAACTTGTCTTTTACAAATTAGTCCAAGCATGATTTATCTCGTACCCTTCTCCCTTATGTGAATTTAACTGTCCGTTTTCTTTTAAGCATTTATGATTCTTTTTCCCTGAAACTGACTTGTCTCTTTGTTTTCTTTTTCCTGTAACTGTCTTTCAATTATCTAAATACTGTATTTATTTTTTCCTATGTGCAAATACTTGACTACATGTTATTAATTGTTGCATGACTCATGATCCACATCATATTGCACTCGTGTGTATCAAATCCTATAGCAATGCTTTAAACAGTGGTTGCGCTCTTCCTATTTACTACCCTTAAATTCGAAAAGTCTTATTTGCGGTACAACCAGTCGATCAGTGGTGTAGTCGACGGTTCCGTGCCTTCCCCCCGAGTTGTCCGCTTGAGGGTACCAGTCTAAAACCCCATAGAAACCTTACTCTGGTTAAAATTTTGCATGCGTCATGGTCAAACCTAGTCAGAACAGTTATGTTGTCCACATAATGATCCTTTAAGATAAGCCTTATCCAAGTCCATTCGGTTTTTCATAATCACAACGGACACAACCACGTTCTATACATTAATTTGGAGAACTAAATAACAATGTGTTGATCATGAATGTATAAATAGTCGAGTCTGGTAGGTGTAAGGTCTAACCCTTTTTTTTTTGCAGAAATGAGGCACGAGGTCCCCAGATTCGGTGTGGTTAGCAACATCCCACCATTGCTACTAGATTGGTGGGAAGACCTTTCCTCAAGTGACAAGAAACATGTGAAAAAGTACCTGGGAAACCTGCCTTCCTTGCTAGATATCGAGCCAAAAAACAAATTGATCGAAGCTGCCACTTTATTCTGGGACAGTGAAAGAGTTGTGTTTCATTTCGGTGACATATAAATGACACTGCTTCTATAGAACATAAGAGGGCTCGCAGGAATAACTTAGGACAGTCCCGGGCTATTGGTACCAGAAAACCGTACGGGAAAGGGATTTTTGAAGATGATGGGGCTGAAGAAGAATGTCAACCTAGTGTGCTTGAGGGATTCCTACATACCTATCGAATACCTGTACGAGAGGTATGGCCATAGCAAGTCTTTCCGCACTTACCATGATGAGATCTCTCTAACTTCACTGGGTCACATCCACCGCAGAGTGTTTGTATTCATTATGTGCTTTCTAGGCCTGATAGTGTTCCCAATGAAGAAGGTAAGAATCCACACTAGGTTGGCGATGGTCGCCAAAACTCTCATGCAAGGGATTAATGGAAGATATATACCATAGTACCCATGATCATAGCCGACATCTACAGGGCCCTAGAGCGCTGTCAAAGTGGGGTCAGGCATTTCGAGGGTTTTAATTTGTTGTTGCAGTTATAGTTGCTGGAGCATCTCCAAAAGGGTCTCTATCATCAAGAATTTCCGCCAAGGGGTTGGAACGACCACATTGCCTTCCATCATGCTAAGCAGATGACTTAAATTCCAAACAAATTTGCTCAGCCAAAAAACACTAGAGAATGGGTAGAGTTCTTCCACAATCTAACTGAGGAACAGGTGCAGTGGATGGTTGAATGGTTCCTAACAGACGAGTTTATTATCAGGTCCAAGGATGCTCCGCACTTGGTACTAATCGGGCTGAGAGGGATATAACCATATGTCTCTATGCGAGTTATTAGGCAAACAGGCAGAAAATAGGTTGTACCAAGGGTTGTCAAGATTAGCATTTCAGGGCAGATTTCCAAGACGACGACGTCCCTTACAAGTGCCAAGCTCAGCACATGTGGCACTGCAAAATCATTGTGGAGAAAAGAACTGTTGAGCCAGACAAGTATCATGCAGGGTGCGAGCCTCTCTACCCGGCATGGTTGGAGGAAAATCACAAAGGAATGGTGACACCAAGGACTGGTCGAGGGAACATAATCATAGATTAGGAAACTGAAGCTCAAGTCAAATACATCAGGCTGCGCAAGAGGGTCCACGACTCTAATAATGAGCATAGGGAAATACATGAGAGGATTGTGAGGTTGATCGAGGAGTGGAAAGAGATGAAAATCATTCCAATAGGAAACTGGAATATCTGGAGCGACGAATAGTGAAATGGAAGGCAAAGTCATAAAGACAATTGAAAATTGCCAGAACGTTGAAGGAGCTGAAGGAGGACATCTGGCCAGAGCCTACTTGTTGTTGGGTACTGCGAGAACTGAGGGATTTGTATGATTGAGTCTGGAAGATAGAATCTGGAAGGTCATTATGGGACCAAATAGACTAGATTTACTTGCTTTTCCTAAAATGTAATAAGGCCAAGTGCCAATAGTGACTTATTTTTGTATCTTAGTGTCGTTTTGGGGATTCGCCTATTTTTATATTATGAAATGAAGAATTTATTGGCATTTAAAGTTCTCCAAACCTATTTTTCT
Source organism: Nicotiana glauca (assembly GCA_026770625.1). Lineage (NCBI taxonomy): Eukaryota > Viridiplantae > Streptophyta > Magnoliopsida > Solanales > Solanaceae > Nicotiana > Nicotiana glauca. Next base: position 1,525 of record MDKF010521770.1, on the reverse strand, counting down.
CTAGTCCTATCTTGGGCACAATGAGGCTACCAAATTAAGACGCGAATTTACATTTCTGCAATATGTGTTTAAATACTGCAAACATTTTAGAATCCTCACTGACTTGTTACCCCTTTGTTTTGCTTATTTTTTATTATTCCCATCCCCTTAGGTTGGTTCACTCATACTGGCCTCATCAGCGTGTCATACCAGATCTAGAGGCCCTCCACAACCTCCTCCTCCAAGCAACACAATGGGAAAAGGAAAGGCGAAGATGGACGGCTTAAGTGGAATCCGAAAGGAAAATGTTGAGAATGCAGAAACTTCAGATGGCCATAGTACTCCGGTCCCAAATGATCTAGTCTTGAGACTAGAACAAAACATACTAGAACTACAAGGAGCACTTGAGCAAGTTCGCAACTTGGCAAACTTGTCACTAACCCTCAATGTCCCCGACATCCACCAACAAAACATAAAGAACCCAACACCTCCTCAAAACGCACAAAACCAACAGCCACAAAATCCTCCCGCACCAAATCAATATGCAACTCCACCCTAAAACATCAATCCGCTGCCAATACAAACTCCACCACAACATCATCATCAACCAATTTCGTACCCACCAACCACTACTTCCCACACTCCCCAAAACACACAACCTATTCTCGATCCCCAAAATTCCACCAATGACCATAATTATACTCAAGTTCCTGGCACCTATCAAAGTAACCCTATATACGTGGAAACTACACCCCATTCTACCCAACCAATCTCCTATGCATCGGAACCTTTCGAGAAAGACTTGCTCATTAAAAACATGGCCGAAGAACTCAAGAATTTAACAAGCCGAGTTCAAGGTGTTCAAAGCGACAGAGGGATAGAAGGTTTAAACTACGAAGATTGGTGCATACAGCCGGATGTCTAACCGCCGGAGGGGTACAAACCTCCCAAGTTCTAGATGTTTGATGGTACAGGTGATCCTAGGGTTCATCTAATGACCTATTATGACAAGCTTTTCAGGGTCAGCAAAGATGAAAAGATCTGGATGAAGCTATTTATAAGGAGCCTTACTAGGGACGCATTTTCTTGGTATATCATCCAGAATATCAAGAAATGGGCTAATTAGGTAAGCATGGCGTCAAAGTACCTGGACCGGTACAGGTTTAAATAGAGAATGCACCGGATGTCTTCTACATTCAGAATGTTAAGAAGAAACCTAACGAGACTTTCTATGATCATGCTACTCGTTGGAGGTTGGAAGCAGCCAAGGTCAGGCTGTCACAACCCGGATTTCCCACCATCGGGATCGTGATGGCGCCTACTCGTGGTAGCTAGGCAAGCCAACTTACTTACCGCTTCCATTAGTAAAACCATTCTGTTGTCAATTTATAGCATCATTAATAATAACAACAATATCTGCGGAAGTCTAATTTTATAAGTCTGAAATAAATACGAAATGCTCAACAATATCCTATACCCAAGATTTGGTGTCACATACTCACGAACCACTAAGAATAAACTACATATAAAGGTCTGAAAGAAATAT
>MU713494.1:31876-47787 GCA_026770625.1 Nicotiana glauca | reverse complement strand
ATAAAATGTACGTTGGTGCTCGGCAAGTATGGTCGGGTGCTAGTCATGGCCCTCCAGTTTGGGTCGTGACACTAGTGGTCCAATAATGATGTCAATAATACATTAAATCGTGAATCTCTACCAACATGATTTTTTATCAAATAGAAGGAAACAAGTAAACTATTATTTCTTTTATAGGAAATTTCCCAAATTCCTTTTCCATTATTTTCCAAATATTCTCAAGCCATGAAGAGGCAATAACAACTTTAATAAGTTCAAGCAGCAATACAAGCATGCACAAATCATGCCGAGGTCGACGGCCCGCACCAACAGAAATGTAAATTGTGCACTTGCCGAGAGTCGACGACGCGCCTATAGATGCATATTTAATCTGCGGAGGTGTTCGGCCCGTTCCAAAATTAAACACACACAGACGGTCAATCAAGTAGTCAACAAGGAATAATTATCCATAGAAAAGCCAATTCTCTTTTAAAGATTTTTGAAAATGAAGTTTAATCTTTTGTGGGAATTCATTTACTAACTCGATATGATTTAAGCAATTCAAATGTCGATAATTTTACAATTAATCCAAGTATAGCATGCTTTTGGGTCCTAACTACCCGAAAAATAGCATAATAGTAGATACGCACTGACTCTCGTCACCTCGTGCGTACGTAGCCTCCACAAATAGGAGCACATAATCAATTATTTTACCTATGGGAACAATTCCCTCTTACAAGGTTAGAAAGGAGACTTATCTCGCTCCGAAGATCCATAACCGGTGTTCCACGCCCTTCCGAAGACTCGAATCGATGCACAATGCTCCAAAACTAGCTAATAATTATGTAACCCATTAATATATGCTAAAGTACTCATTATAATCCAATTTATAACAATTCCTAACCCCGATCGAAAAGTTAACGAAAACGCCCTCAGGCCCACGTGTCCGAATTTCCAAAATTTTTGAAGAACTCAAATATATAATTTACTCTCAATTTCATACCCAAAATCGTGGTTAAATTCCAAGAAATGTCAATTTCTAGGTTTTCCACCAAAACCTCAAATTTATACTAATTTCAATGCTCAAATCCATACATAGTTGATGTATTTGACTCAAAATGGGTGGGGATAACTTACCTTATCAATGATGATGAAAACCCTCTCTTGAAACCCCTCCAAGAATCGCCAAAGCCAAGAAAATATGAGAGGAAATGGCCAAAATCCGATTTCTAAAACCTCTCTCTGCCTCCAGTATTTTCTGCTTCTTCGGAAAAAACTCCGCTTTCGCGGTTCCGCTTTAGCGGTCAATCTGCCGCTTTTGCGGCTTCCACTAGGCCGCCCTTTTTCGCTTCTGCATTCAGTCCTCTGTAGATACGCTTCTGCTTCTGTGAAACCTTGACCGCATCTGCGGTCCATGAGCCCTGACCAAAATTCGCTTCTGCGACCATCCTTCCGCAGATGCGGTCCCGCTTCTGAAAAAATATTACCGCATTTGCGGTCCCAGCTGCCTTCACTTCCAACCGCTTCTGTGGTTCCCTTTTCTGCTTCTGCGGGGCCGCTTCAGCAGTTAACCCACCGCAGAAGCGATAATACCAGCAACCAGACCCTTCAGCTATCCAAAATTCCAAATTTCGATCCGTTAATCACCTGGAATCCACCCGAGGCCCCCGGGACCCCAACCAATCATACCAACCAATCCCAAAACACATTATGGACTCACTCGAGGCCTTAAATCACATCAAACAACGCTAAAATCATGAATCAACCTCCAATCCAAACTTAATGAACTTTAAAATTTCAAACTTCTATTTCTGATGTTTAAACCTATCAAATCACGTCCGATTGACCTCAAATTTTGCGCACAAGTCATATTCGACATTACGGACCTACTCCAACTTTCGGAATCATATTCCAACCCCGATATCAAAAAGTCCACTTCTGGTCAAACTTCTCAAAAACCTTCAATTTTCTATCTTTAGCCAAATGACTTCAAAATGACCTACGGACCTTCGAATTCACTTCTGATCACGCTCCCAACTCCAGAATCACCATTTGTAGCTATTCCCAGACTCGGAATCCCAAACGAACATTGATAACACTGAAATGCACTTCAAACCAAACTTATGAAATTTATTCCAAAATGCTAACTTCCACAATAGGCGCCAAAACGCTCCCGGGTCATCCAAAACCCGAACGGAGCCTATGCCCCAAGTCCGAAATCATCATACGAACCTGCTGGAACCTTCAGATCCCGATTTTGAGGTCGTTTACTCAAAATTCCGATCCTAGTTAATTCTTTCGACTTTAAACTTCCGAAATGAGAATTCTCTTTCCAAATCAACTCCGGACTTCCCGAAATTCAATTTCGACCACGCATACAAGTCATAATGCCTGAAATGAAGCTGCTCATGGCCTCAAACTGCTGAACAACGCGCTAGAGCTCAAAACAACCGGTCGGGTCGTTACATTATTACTTTTGATAAAAAAGGTTACTACATTTAAAGGAATTAATTAAATATTAACTATTGCGCTACGCAAGCGAATCCGTTATTTTAGTGAAAGGAAATATTAAATTAAAAAAATAATTAAAGCTAGTAGAAATGGTATGAGATTATTGAATTAAAATATTAAATGTTAATGTCACGCTACGCAAGCGAGTCCGTGAAATAATAAAAAAAGAAATTTAAAATGCACCTACTAGTTGCCTAGCATTCAAATTAATTAAAGGTACTTAACTTATTGGATTATTGTTACACATCATAAAAATAAACTAATTCTTAATAAGTTTATTCAACTAATCTAGTAAGTATTATTTTTGAAGATGGATCATATTTTTTATTGAGAAAGTGGACCAATTTGGTTATTTAGTTATGGCATTGGGCCAACATCTATAAAATAAATGGACAGGATATTTATAGACTTCTTAAAAGCATTTGGCTTGTTGGACAAAATTTACCTTAGCCCTTTATTGGGCTCCAAAAATGGGCAAAAGCTGAAAGCCTAATGGATTTCAACTGTTGTTTTACTAAGACAGCCCACCTGGGCTAAATTGCGAGTCTGGCCTCTTTTGCTCTGAGCCATTAACCCTTATTTTTAGCTAGCAATTCCAAACACCTATTTAAGATCTAGCCACTTTCTACTAAAAATCTAAAGTCCTAGCAGAGATGGTCCCTTATAAAATCAGAATTTTATCGCAATAAATAAAGGTTTCAAGCATGGCTCTTTTGTTATTTTTCTTTAAAGAATTGCCTATCATAAACTGGCACCTACTTGAAACATCTCATTTTATATACATCAAAACTATAATAATAGTAAAGACAAATAACGCATGAATAAAGAGTATTTGATCATCCAAGAATTCATTTTTCTATATATGAACTACAACAAGATATATTTAACCAATAAAGAAATTTAGCTAAGCACTCATTTATTTAAAAAAAAATATGCTCCCAGCAATCAAGATGAGTTCAAGTCTTGTTAATGTGAAATATTTGCAACATAAGATTAAAGAGTTACCTGGGTCGCAGAATAATAAATACAACAATAAAGAATGGAAGCTCAGGAACAAAAGCATCAGAAAACAGCAGTGGAACAGCAGCAAAACAAATAACAAATTCGTGTTGAAATAATCGAAAAACTTAGAGAAGAAGCCCAGAACCAAACTTTAAGAAGACTTTACTTTTCTGAAAGTTTTTACTCTAAGATTCACTCCTAAGACTTACAATTTTAACTTACTAAAGGGGTACTTTAGCTGCTGATTTTTACTCTCAGTTATATTTTTAGGGTGTAAAAACTATCCAACAAATGTGTGATCCCTCCCTTCCTTTTAAATATGAGGAAAGGGCAGCCCTTAAATAGGCAAAGAAAATAACTTTTTAGGCAGATTTTGGTTCACCAAAGATCTGTCAAAAAAGGGACTGACTTTGTGTACTAAACACTCTTCAAAGGTTGTCCAAAAGGTGAAAGGACGGCCTGAAATCTGCTATAACAGAAGCAAAAAGTCATTTCAGCCACCCTACTAGTAAAAAGTAAGCTACTAGTACCCTATTTTTATGATAAAATTATCTAAACTTTAGATTTTAACAACATTAATATCACCTTATTGATTCAAACTAACCAAGTAAACAAACAACTAACGTTCACCAATTGAACGCTAAAGCATACACATATAGATTATGACTAGAATGAGGATTCAAATGAACTAGACCAAATCGGTTCAACCTACGCAAGTTAATATAAAGCGACTAATAATACAATCTATTATATGAAGCAGAAGTTAAACAAACATTATTGAATCGTCGACGAAAGATAACATCGACAAAACAACATGCTAGATGAACACCGATTTGACAGCACTAAAGATGAGCTTGGTTAATAACAATCTGATAAAACTAAGCTAGATAGTTATAATAAACCTAAACTCTAATTAACTCACAACAAACTAAAATAGAAAAAAAATAAAAATAAAAATAAAAAATCAGAAATTAACCTACTACTATTAAAAAGATCAGAAATCAATTAAAAGGATGACGCTTATACCAATCGATCGTGCTTGAACTGTTCGAGCCATGAGAAGATGTCGGAGATGTGAAGGAGTAGCTGCCTGACCCTAAAACACTCATTTCACTCCATCAAATTCCAAAACAAAGGGATTCTAGAGTTATGTCTGAAGGAAAAGAGGGTTCTTGGGTCGAAAGAAATGAAGATCGAGAAGCAATGGCGGAAGAGGCGGCGGGCAGCGGGGTGGTCGATGGTGGTGGTCGGTTTTTTTGAGGTTTTGAGTTGGAGATATGAAAAAAGGGGGAGAAGAGGAGGCTGGTGGTGTAAAATTTTCGTAGTTTTGGGGTGGTGGGCGACAGCTAAGGTTTCAGTTAAGCTTAGATCTACGGAGATTGAGAAGGATTATGGGATTTTTGGGGTTCAGATTTATGAAGAGGAGGTTGAGCGGAAGAAGTGGTGAAATTTTGGGGTGGATTGGAGGTTGGCCGCCATCGGTGGCGAATTCCGGTGGGCGGCGCTGGGCGGCGGGCAGAGATGGGAGAGAGTAGGAAGAAGAAAGGAAAATGGGGGGAAATTTTGGGGGTTTTAGGCTTTATATACCTGGGGTGGGGGATAAATAATGACCATTGGATAATGAGGGAATGGATGGGTGAGATTGAGTCTTTGTCACTTAACCAAAACTACGTAGTTTTGATACAAAACTACGTCGTTGGACCTTTCCCTGGCAGCCCCTTTTGGGACCGGATCTGGACTATTTGGGCTTCTAGTTTTGGACCAATTTGTATCAATTTCAATTAAAATAACTAGACCAATCCCTTACCCCCTAATTATCTTATTTAGTCCTAAAGAAAATATACAAGTAGAAAGAAAAAATCTTTTTTTTTAATATATAATTTAAAGATGCAAACTAAAATATAGAAATAAAAGGTAAAAAATATTTTTGGTATTTTAGTAAAGGAATTCAATATAAAAAATGTACAAATAACTAAAAATAATCCAAATACTAGTATTTCTAGGAGAATTAACAACAACAACAACAACAACAACAACCCAGTATAATCCCACAAGTGGGGTCTGGGGAGGGTAATATGTACGCAGACCTTACCCCTACCCCGGGGGCAGAGAGGCTGTTTCCAGGAGACCCTCAGCTCAAGACATCAGCAAGAGATAGCAAGAGACGATAAGTTAGTACTATCAATAATTAGGTTTCTAGGAGAATTAAGATCATGAAAAAATTAGGTATTCACAAAGGCCTTAGAAGAAAGTTGCTGCTAAGGGAAATAAGAAGGTGGTTGAGCCTGTTGAGGCAGTTGAAATTGATGAGATAGGTCTGGTCCTTCAGGATGAAGAGGAGACATAAGAAATGGATGTTGTGACTCCAAAGGCTAATAAATTCAAGACTTCCACAAAGAAGTTTGTTTCAGAAACAAAGTCTGTTGAGCCATCTACTTTGGCTAAAAAAACCAGGTCTACATTAAAATCAAGAAAAGTAAAAATAGTAGAGGAAAAAGAATGTAGTGGAGAATAAGAAGAAGAATATGATGCTGAGAAGGACAAAATGATTAAGTATGGGAAGAGAACCATCTTGAAAGGTAGACTCCTTAGGGACTTGAAGGAGGAAGGGATGTTAATATTGCTGGAGATGTTACAGTTGCAAGGTTGGAAGGACATGATCCTTCAGATGGATGGAAAGCTGGCCAAAACTGAGATTGTGGAGTTCATGACAAATTGTGAGATCAAAGATGGTAGGGTCACCATGTGGTCAAAGGGGTGACAGTGAGGTTTGATGATAAAGAACTGGGAGAGATCTTAGGTGTTCCTGCTCAAGGATACAATGGTTATAAGAAGCTCAAATGGCCAAGTCTAGAGAATCTCCCTGCTGCTCTTGCCATTACTAGGAAGTTTGGGGACAATAAAGAGGAGCTTGAACCCAAGGCTATTTACAAAAGTGAGATGAAGCCACCCTAAAAAGTGTTGTTCAAATTTGTTAACAAAGTTGTATTGCCTAGGCAAGAAAGGAGGCTCATTGCCACAGTCATGGACCTGGTCCTTATGGAATATTTGAACAGTGGAAGGCAAATCAATTGGCCAGGTTTATCATCTAGCTTCTTGATATGGTTCTAAATGCAACCAAAACTCATGTCATACGCTATGGTTTTATTCTCACTACAGTACTTGCACATTTCAAGGTACCCATCAAGAAATGAGAAGTTGGTACAAGCAAGTATTATTTTGGGGCAAACACTCTAACTGCTTGTAACTATAAAATCCAAACCACTCCAAAAGAACCTGGTTCATCCAAAAAGGTACTATTAAACAGCAAAGTGTGAGCTTTGGTGCAAGAAAGTGGGACTAAGGATGCTGAGATTGATAGGCTAAAAAAGAGGTTGGTAGAAGTGGAGACTAAGAGAGATGCTCTCAGAGCTGAGCTGGCAAAAAAGAAGGACAAGAATGACGGCATTCTTTAGGATATGCTTCAAGCCAAAAACCAAGAACCTGGTCCTTCCCAGCCTTAAGCCTTCTACCCTAGCTAGATCAACTAGTGACCTAGATGGAATTATTTTGTTACTACTTTTGCTTATGATCCAATGTTTTTATTTCTTTTTATGCTTTGTGGTAGGATCTTATCAATCAATGAAATTCACTGCTTTTTCTCTAATTGTTTGTTGATATTTTTTAGATGGATAATATCCTTAGATTGATAGATGATACTTGATTCCATGATTGTATTTGAAGTAGCCCCAGTGGCCATGAGTAAATTCTATTAAAATCTTGTTTTCTAACATAACTCTACAACTTTTTGATGATGCCTAAAAGGGAAATTAGGCTGTGCTTTTACTTTGGACTGTGATGTTTATAACCTAATGAATCTGGTCCTTGAAGATTACTAACTTCAAAAATGTAAAGTGTTCTAACTTTGTGTTGATGTTGAGCTGAGTTAAAACAGGGCCTATGCTAATGAAAAGTACATAGTTTATTATCATCAAAAAGGGAGAATTTGTTGGCCCAAGTGACGTTTGTTTTGATGATTGACAAAGGAACTCAAGCATAAACCAGGTCCATCCACAGTGTACATGGACACGGGCAGATTTAAGCATAAGGGATCGTGAGGGAGATAATCTTAACTTGTTATATCAGATATCTCCTGATCGAAAATATTGCATAATTGATAAGGAGAAGGACTCCTTACTCAAAGAGAACACTATCCAAGATAAGGAAGGAGTTAGAAGTTAAAGTTAACTAGAACTCTTCTACTAAGGAAGATTATAACATTGAAACTCTAGTTATTTCCTATTCTACGAACTCTATAAATTACAGGATGTTCTCACTTTACAAGCACACACAAAAGATGAAGCTAAACATGAGTTAAGAGCAAAATAGCAAGGCATTTTGCAAGCAATTCTTGTGTGATTCAAGTGTGCGAACTTGAAGCTACATGAACTAGATAGAAGAACTAGTTCCAAGTATCTGTCTTTCATTCTAGTTTCATTGTAGTAGGTGGTTTTCAAAGTGCACCTTTCAGCTTTATCTAGAAGCAATTATATTAGGTACTCTGAGTATTCAAGTTAGAGTTAAATAGGGCTTGTCGCAATGGTTAGAGGCTGGTTGCTACAACGGGATTAGAGGTAATGCTTAGGTTTACAAAGATTTTTTGTAAATATTATTTTGGCTTAGTGATTTAGTGACATATTGAGAAAATCCTACTGAATAGTAAGTCATGGTTATTTCATCTTTTGAGTCGAGTGTTTTTCATGTAAAAATACTTGTGTTCTTTACTTCCCACATTTATTATTTTCGCAATAATAGTTTAAGGAACACATAGAAGAACCAGGTCCTTCTATAATCTGTGCATGTAAAAATTGGACGTCACACAAATCATCTCCCCCCCCCCCCTTGCGTGGTATTAAAGTATAAACATCAAAGTTCAATTTCAAGAAGCTCATGATTGAATTTGAGTACAATGGGCAGCTTCTTACATTACAAGGAATCCAGCCTAAATTTAAGATAGCCCAAGAAAAATCAATGGATAAGATGACTATTGAAGTATCCTAGTTCTTCATGATCAAGGTAAGAGAGACAAAATGCAAGGAGATGGAGGTGACAAAACCTGGGAAACTTGAAGAACATGTAGAGCTAAGTTAGGTTCTTAACGAGTATGCAGAGATATTTGGTGAGCCTACACAGTTACCTATCTCAAAAGGGGTGTTTGATCACCATATTCCTTTGATGGAGGGTAGTCTACCAATCAACTCAAGGCCTTATAGATACTCACCGGTGCAGAAGGATGTTATTGAGACAACGGTCAGGGAAATGATGAAACAAGGCATCATACAATATAGTTCTAGTTCTTATGCCTCTCCAATGGTGCTAGTGAGCAAGGAGGATGGATCTTGGAGTCTATTTACAGAGCCCTCAACAAGGTGACCATCAAGGATAAATTTCCCATCCCTATTATTGAAGAACTCCTAGATGAGCTGGGTGGATCTCAAATTTACTCCAAGATAGACTTAAGGGTAGGATACCATCAAATCAGGATGGCACCAGTTGATGTTCATAAGAGAATATTTAACACTCATTTTTTTCACTATAAGTACATGGTCTTTCCCTTCGGACTAACCAATGCACCCTCCAACTTTCAGAGTTTGATGAATCACATTTTCCAAGAACATCTCGGGAAATTCATCTTAGTCTTATTTGATGATATCTTAGTTTATAGCAGAAGCTTGGAAGAACACTTACAACACTTAAGAAGAATCTTTGACTTACTAATTCAATACCAGTTATTGGCAAAAATAAGTAAGTGTATTTTTGCTGCAAAGAGGATGGAGTACTTAGGCCATTACATTTCATCTCAAGGGGTATCTACTGATCCTAAGAAGGTTAAACCTGTGCAATCTTGTCCTGGGCATCAATCTATGAAACAATTAAGAGGTTTTCTGGGGTTAGCAAGGTATTATAGGAGATTCATAAGAGGCTATGGGATGATCAGTAAACCTCTTATTTATATTGGTAAAAGATGGGTTCATATGGACTGAAGGGACTAGAAGGGCCTTCAATCAACATAAAACTTCACTCACCACAGCACCTGCCTTAGCCCTTCCTTATTTTTTATTGGCTTTTGTAGTTAAAATTGATATGTGCAATGTAGGTATTGGAGCGGTTTTAATGCAAAGGGGCAAACTATAGCTTTTCTCAACAAGGGACTATCTACACAACATTAGTCCTTATCAGTATATGACAAAGAATTGTTGGCATTAGTAATGTCACTCAACAAATGATCTCAATACTTGATAGTTAGGCCCTTCATTGTTAAAACAGACCAAAGGGCCCTAAAATTCCTTTTAGAACAAAAATTACGCACTGGTACTCAGCTTAAATAGATCACCAAACTGATGTAATATGACTTTGAAATTGAGTATAAGAAGGGAAAGGAGAACAAGGCAGCAGATGCCTTGTCTAGAATTCCATTGATCAAACTTGCTGCCATGGCACTATCCACTGTAAGAACTGATTTGTTAGAAATGATTATTCAAAGCTGGGAGCTGGATGAAGAACTGAAGGCAGTTATTCAATCAATACAACTGGGAGGAACTGATACTAAAGGGTACACATTTATCCATGGCCAACCCAGAAATAAAGGAAAACTAGTGGTAGAACCTGATCCTCAACTTAGAAAGGACATTCTACAACTATGGCATAGTTCAATAGTGGAAGGACACTCAGGAATAGAGAACATTTACAAGAAGGTTGTTGCTCTCTTCTATTGATAAAATATGAAGTAGGAAGTCCAAGAACAGGTCAAGGCATGTGATGTTTGCCAAATACACAAATGTGACAATGCGCCTTATCTTGAATTGCTGCAACCACTCAAAATACTAGTAGCAGCGTGTAGTATTAGCATGGACTTCTTAGATGGACTGCCTAAATCTAATGGAAAGACATTGATTTGGATAGTGGTGGATCAACTCACCAAGTTTTCTCATTTTATTTCTCTCTCTCATCCTTATTATGCCAATGATGTTGCAAAAGAGCCCAACAAATGATGGAAGAACAAGCTAACAAACACAGGTCTGACAGGCAATTCAATGAGAGAGGTTGGGTTTATCTGAAAATCCAACCATGCAGGTACCTTTCCATGTCGGGCAAGCATTTTACTAAACTATCAGCAAGGTACTGAGAATCATAATTTGTTTCTTCATGCCCAGCTTCTGCTGCACCCAACCTTCCATGTATCCGAGCTGAAACTATGTTATGAATTGCATCTTACTGTAACACACCCTCCTGTCATCAAGTTGTCCAGCCCCTATTTCCCACTACTAGAGAAGATAGTGGATAGAAGGATGATTCAAAAGGGAAACAAGGCAGTGGTGCACGTGTTAGTTAAATGAAAGGAATGAGCATCAGAATTGGCAACACGAGAGGATTACTCAACTCTAAAGATATGCTTCCCATCTTTCCTTCCTTGAGGACAAGAAAAATTTCAACAGGAAAGAATTGATATGCATTAGAAAAGAAGAGGCTTAGAAGGTTGTACGCGGTTCTTACAGTGTTGTAACTAGCCGTTATAATTAGTTAAATAGATGAGAAGTTATAAGTTTCGGGGTGTTGCACTTTAGTGCCCTTATAGTTTATTTTGTACCTTTATGTATTTACAATTGGACCCACGTAATTATTCTTTGATATTTACTTTTAGTCCTATAGAGTTAGTTATCAGATTTTGTCCTTTAGTGAAGAGTGGAAACATATATGTCCTTGTAGCTGCAGAGTTGGAATCATCAATTAAAATTATCCTTTTTGCCCTAATTTTATCTTCTTAGCTTAGTTTTTATCTTTTCTCTTTACTGTTTTATCGGCTGCTACAACATTCGAGGGCATGATCAGCTGATTAAATTTTAGGTCAATCTTCCTAAGAGCTGTTAAATTTAATTTTAGTTTGCCAAACTTGATGTATGTATTTAGTTTTACACCAACTAATTTTAACATCTTTCCGAGCCTGCCTTTCCATAATCTTTATAAATTCGTATTTCTTCAATGAGAATATAAAGAAATCAAATAATTTTATAGTTTTTTCTCAATGATATCTAGAAAAAGACCGAATTAGTCGGTAACGAAATTATTTAGTTATAAATAAAGGATTAAGGATTTAAAATTACATATAGTGTTAGTGTGAAAAATTGTTAAACCACTGATGTATTTTAACATGTTATAAAAGGTAATATGTCTTAATTTTCAGCCTATAATCCTACCTTTTTTGTGACCGGTTACTTGTATAAAAAAAAATTATGGTAAAAATTCTTTTACACTGTCGACATATAAAGTTAAAACTCATAAACAAAACATCACCGAGTGAAAAGACTTTGCGGCGGTTTATGATTTGATGCGATTCAAAAATCAGCAATGAACTCAAAATTTACAAAGGTAACATTGGTAACATGACAACTAATTACTACATCAATTTATATAGCAACGGCATAATATTGCCAATTAAAACATGTATATAACGGGAAATGACAGTTCTTCCCATTTGGACAATTTATCAAACACTTGGAAGATATCAATTTAGAGGTAGGCCATGACCAAATGCAACTTCCCCAATCTTTCTCGTCTTAGGAACGCATACGCATATATGGAAAACACAAATGGCTTGGTCTTCACATAAATCATCGCAATCCTCGACATAATGACAGTGGTGTATAGCAGTCACCTTAAAGGATGGAATATTTGCAACTGCATATTGAAAGTTATTTAAACAAAGTCGTTATTTCACATTCTAAATGTGGAATATGGTCAATGAAGATTCATAATAAATAGCAAGTGTTGTTAGAAGCGGATCCAGGATTCAAAAGTGGAGGAAGGCACATGAACGAACTGTTCGATCAGTACTCCCATCGGACTTTTGATCTTAAAGGTTCCAAGTAAAATATATGATCATTTTTAACATGTACACACTTATATGTTCAAAAAATTTGCCGAAATTAACAGGGTCCGATACTCTTCTCCAAGCATAGGTCCGCCTCAGAGTGTTTTAGCTGTAGAACATAATGTTGTCTGACTTATCATTTGACTTTGCTTTCTTCTGAACTCTTTAAGAGCTAGAAGAAGAGCAATTGCTTATATACCCATAAAAAAACCTCTTATTCTTCCAATATGGGACAATGATCATTTATCAAGGGGGAAAACTTAAAATTTCACTAAAAAAATTTTATTTCCCTCCATTTCCCATTCACCCTCTTTTAAGTATTTAATATATTAATTAAATACATTAAAAAAAAACAACACTCTAAAGTACGTCACTTAAAATAAAACGGAGGGAGTATATCTTTATGCATTCAAAGGTTTTTCATATATAAAGAGAAACGAAAACGAAAGAGAAACAAACCTAGGGTGATTAGCAAAAAGGCAATCAAGAATGGAGACTTCATAAGAGCCTTGGCCATATTTTATCTCTACTACTGCACTTTTTAAAGAAGACAATACTATAACTTTTGTATAATTTGAAGCATGATCATGTTTAGGCATATTATATAGTGGTAAAGTCAAAGACTACTTCAGATTAATGCAATCTCTTGAAAATGTGATTAAGTGAATTAGTGGCCATATTTCATATAATACCAAATTACCTCACCTTATGTGACCGAACTTGGTCAACAATTTTGTTTTAACCCATTTGACCATTACTAAATGGGTGTATGGGTTGCAATTCTATGTTTTGTTTGGGTGTTAGTTATTTTATATGGTCCAAAAATATAAAAAAGTCCATGTAGATGGCTAAGTCAACTTTCTACCGGAAAAAATAATAAATCTGATGGAATAATCATCAGAGTGTGATTAGGATAGTTTAGTGACTTTCTCGTTATTACGAATGAAAAAAAAGTGATTTTACTCCATAACTTCAGATAATTCAATAACCGTCCAACAAGGATCCATTCCCAAAAGCAACCAGATTCATAGAAGCACTGTTGAATACTGCGTATTAAACTTGTCAACACAATTTTTGTGATATTAACATTAACTGTGGTTATATCGGGATCTGCATTACTTAAGTGAATTTTTGATTGTTTTCACATATATTAAGGAATTCACCTTTTAGCATCAATTAACAATGTAATTGACCATATTAACCTTAATTTGTTCATTGAAAATAAAAACAAATACTCTTAGGCTCTTTACTTCAAGGACAACTTTGAAAAACAGAAGTTAGTTCTTTCTTGATATTTGAAAAAATCAATTATTATGGACCACAAAAAAAGGCCAAATAATCAATTAAAGTGAACCGGAGGGAGTATTAGAGTTGCCTATGAATATTTCTAAGCACTTTGGTCACTGGACAATGCTCAACAAATCCCAATACTTCTACTGAAATTTCTAATATACATACATAAACTATGAGGGGTTAACCACAACTAGTGTACACATGACATGATAAATTACTAATAATACAAGCTTACAATCTACATCCTCCTGTGAGGTTATTCAAACAGACGATAAATCAATCTGTTGACAGCGTACCAGCCCGGCAGTTCCTCCATAGCATAGCCATCTCTCACTGCCTCTGTTCATATTCCATCTTACCCGATTGATCGATACATCTTTGGGAGGCAATTCTTCAAGCTTCTCTCTCAATCTTGTTGGTTCTTCTTCATTGCATATAAGAGCACAATCATCAGCTTTCGGTTTCTTGCTCGTGGTTTTTGTTTTTGCTTTGGATGCCTGTTTACTCTCCTGAGCCACTAACTCGTCATCTGATCCTCCTTCAATGTTCGGATCATTACCATAACATAGAGCTGCATGATGATACGATGAACATGCTCAGAATGGGTATCATGGAGTTATAAATTTATAATTGAGGTGGGTAAATGAAAATCAGTTGAGCAGTTCAACATATTACCCAGAGGCTGTTCATCTGATTGCTCCATCGCTCGTTTCTCCTGATTTGGGACTGAATTGACACCATGTAGAAATCTTGAGATGGTATCACGCCACTGTTTCCCTGAGTAGAACGTTCGAAAGGGAGAATTTGGCACTGGAGTAACAACGCTGATGCCTGATTCATCTTCGGAAAATGATCCACAGAGAAAATGTGGGGTGCGATTCCTCACAGCATCATTCTCCATTCTGCTAGTCAGCTGAGTATAATGGTAATATAAATAAGGTCTCTAATTGGACAAGCATACAGTTTACCTCTCAAGAAGTACATATTCTAAGTTTTCTTTACATGCTGATACAGATAGAGATACAGAAGTTCGCCAAACACAACATATGTTCAAAGGCAATCACACCGAGCATTATCATTCAAGAAAAATGCCATTGAATGAACGAGCTACATTGAATACTCAGAGAAACGGGCTGCCATGAGAAACTTGCTACTGCGGCTGTTAAAGTTAGCACATTGTATCGGGAGTTAAATTCACAGACAGCGAAGCATTTGGATATTCTACACAAACACGAGTCTAATGTTGGCAGTACACCATGCATTTTCAGACCGGTCAACTTCTTTATTGACGGTGCAGACTCTCATACAGAATTGTCTTCTTTAAATGCAAGAGCAGAAAAACTTGAAACAGCAACTTCTAAGATATTAATTGGTGATAAATCGAAGGTTCAAAAGTTGGAAGAGTTAAAGGATTCCACTAGGGTCGGTCAATGAAGATGCCAAAAAGCTGTGCCATTAAAGAATGTGAGCGCATTACGGAAAATAATCGAAGTGACAATAAACAGAGAAAGGCGTGTTCACTTTGTGAAGATGTTAAAAGAATTCGTGACTAATCAGGTGGTTTATAGAGAGAATTGGACAAAAGTGGTCGAAAGTTGCAGGAGATCAGTTCACTCAAGAGATGATGCATAAAATGTCTGCTGTATAACTTTTCTATCCCTTTTCCAGACATCTACGACCACAGTAACAATGTCGACCAGAGCCTTCCAAATATTTGATATAGAGAAGAATATAGAGGAAAACCCATAAAAAGAACAGATTTAACAAAAAATCATCTTAACCAGTACACACCTGAAACCGAACAGCTGTACCATCTGCCCCACAATATGCAACCAGGCCTAGAGCTCGCAAAAATTTTAAGAAAAGGGTAATGTATCAGGCTGGATTACAAGCAAATAAGTTAGAGTTCAATGAAAATGTAACTTTATTTATCAATATCAAATATGTATTTCAGAAAGCACAACACCCCCATCCCAAACACTCTCGGTCTTAGAACTAAACTGATCCTTCATCTTCATCCAAGCTGTGCTGCTATGCATAGAGAGTTGAGGCTGCAGTCCCTTCTCTTCTAACCCCTCCTTGGTGCCCCTTATTGAAAACATAAAGAGCAAGTTGTAGACAGAAAGCTCATGAAACAGTATAAACTGTCCAGTGCTTTCTCCAAAACTTTCAGATGGAAGCTTCATGAAACAGTAAACACCCCCAACCCCACCCCCAC
>MU713494.1:0-30924 GCA_026770625.1 Nicotiana glauca | reverse complement strand
ACCCCCACCCCCACCCCCACCCAAAAAAAAAATCACAGGAATTCAGTGTCATTATGCAAACGCTTGTCTGATCATTCACGAATATCTCAGTTTTACATTTGACACTACTTAAATCTATGTAAACTGTAAGATCTTTGCAGATAGAAAAGATACAGATCTTTCAAAAGTTGAAACCTGTTACTCGGGAAGCTTGCACACTCCATATCGCAAGTAGAGACCGAGAGAAACTATGGAATCCCTGCTGTTTAGTCCCAACTAAAAAGTTTCCTGTGACAGGTACATCATATGCAGCCTTCGGCAAGCTAAGGATCTTTAGTGTCCCATCATCACATGATATTATAATACATCTATGAACATGAACAAACGCAATTTGAGAGAAAGAAGTCAAAAGCAGATATCTAAATCAAATTTGTTAGATGGGGTATGCTCATACCTTGGCTCTGGCAACCAATCCACACTGCATATATTAACTCCCTGGCCTACGTTATACTCCCGCAAAGGATGGAAGGGATCCCTGTAAGATATATAAGGTAGAATATTAAGAAAAAGAAAACACACATTAATTGGCTTGAAAGTGGCTTGAAAGCCCCGTAAGAAAACACACATTAATTGGCTTTATGTATAAAGGCAAATGCAACAACTGATATAGGTTTTGCATCCTAAAAGTGGCTTGAAAGCCCCGTAATAAAATCAATCCAACTGGCAACTCTAGATGTCATATAGCATTGTTGACCATTGTGTTCCAACAACATTTGTCTTATGAGACCACTTAGGAAAAGAACCAAAAAGCATCCTTCACTACTCTCACAATCTGAGGATAAACAATTTTTAAACAGTGGGCAGTCCATATTAATTGCTATCAGCATGTGAGAGGAGAAACAAATAAAGATTTTTCATTAGAAGCTGCAGCAAAGCAATATAAAACAGATCTAATCCCATTACCCAGTACTGCTTGAGCCTGTACGACATATAGTTCACAAAAGTATGATAAGCCCTAGGATTTAACATACAGCATATAATGCCAAAATAAAGCTTAAATGTATATAACATTAATTAAAAGCAAACATAAAATTTTAAAATATGTCTCTTCAAAGAAAAATTGATGCACAATAAATCATGGCAAAGAAAAACACACTTGCACGTCTTTTATTTAGAAAGCATTGATGTTCAAGATACTAAGAAGACTGAGAGGGGAGAAATACAGCAGAATGAGTATGGATTACTTCGAATCGTTATGTATCTTTTTCTGCTTATTGCTATTCTTTCAGCAGGCAGAAATAAAAGGGTACAATTACCAAGGGAAAAAATCAAAATGAGACTATCAAAGGACGTAAAGATATAGAAACAGGCTTACCGTAAGTCCCAAATTTTCAGCCCCTTGTGACCAGCTGCGATAATAACAGTTGCATTCCCAGAATCACTGCATACAACATTGTACCAAGTAGGTCAATAAACAAACCAGACAACATACAAGAGAAGCTTAGACAGTCGCTACAATCCCAATCATACTGTTGAATAAACTGCAATTCTTGAAGCAATAAGAAAACAGTTGGCTGTGAAAGATACACACCACAACATACCCCGTACGCTGACTCACCCTTCAATTTTCTTATCTCAACTTATGTTAAAACAATTACACGCCATCATAACTAAGAAGCTACCAACTTCACCAGTTACAGAATATTGCAATTGATGCCTCTTGAAGAAAAATTAAAGACAAGTATAGGTAGACGCAAAAGACACAGTTAATCCAAATAATGAACCCAAAGCAACATGTGCTTTATTTTAGAGAAGGTACCATATAGATTTCTTTTGGAGAAGACATAGAGAAATCATAGCACTGAATACGTTTAGCACCACTAACCTTTGAAATGGTGCCCAGGAAAGAGCCCGAATAGGAACTGTATCTGCACTGAAGCAAAGCAAAGGCCTTGTGTCTGCAGGCAAAACGACGGTAACATGAAATCACAACTGTACAAAAAGCATTAACCAAGGAGGTATAGTGATAATATGACTTGAGAAAAATCTTTTGAGAAGGATTCAAACTTTAAGCATTAAAGTCATGTTGCATACATGACCTGAACTAGAAAAAGTAAAAACAGGAATATGCGAACAAAATAGCCACCTCATTAAGTTGAATTTCACGAAACCAACGAAAAACGCAATAGAGGGTAATTAATACCTTTAGATGAATTATTGGCTGAAAACTTCCACAAGGCAACCTATCCAAAAGCACCTATTAGTTTAACAGTGCTATACGAGGAATAAAAGTCCAGTGAACTTGTCCCTAACTCTCGACCTTTTGTAAGTGCTCAGAACTCATTTTAAAATGAACAGGATATTGGTTAGAGATGACGATATTATTATACTTGCAGCAGCATCGCTTCAAGTGTAAGAAATAAGTGCAAGACATATCGGACAAACTGACTCTAAATTTGAGATGTGAAACAGGTACTGGGGCCCAGACAGAATACACCGTTGCCTCTAGAACTACTTTGAAAAAGCAAAGGTTAACAAAAAAATTAAATTAGAACCAGTACCACTCCATCATGATATCCAGCGAGAATCATATCATGCGGAGGTGAAGCAGACCACTCCACTGTTAAGGGAATGCTACAAGAGAGATGGAAACAACAAGAGAGGTTAATTTAAGAAAGAATGAAAGTTCATATGAAGGAGAAAATGAAATAAGCTTTATAGTAATAAACAAGTTGCATTCTCAGGACAAAATTAAACTTGTAATATGGACAATTCCAAAATTAAGAAGCTATGCCCAATACCCAATACAGGCTTTATAAGATGAAAGTTATGGGAATGGAAGAGTAGTAGCAGGTGTGGTTATGCACATATCATACAAGATGACAAAGTTAATAGCGCAGAAAGCTCAACTAATACGGAAATGCTGCTCGTCTACTGTGAAGTTGAATACTAATCTAAGTGCCAACTTTTAAGTCTACAACCCCATATCCATTCACACTATGCTGAATAATGAAAATCTATTCGAATGGTACTATACCAGGCATTTTCCTGATCTTAGTTCACCACGTGACACATAATCCCAGCTTCATCAAGACAAGGATCATTAACTAGTCTACAACTCATAAAGAATGAAATGCAAATGCAGAAAGTAGAACTTCTTAAGAAATCATATTGTCAAATCATAGTAAATATGTCACAGCAAATTTATTTTTAATCATCAAACAGAATAGAAAGAACAATAGAACTACTACCTCTGCCGATCACCACACTTCAGCATTGAACATCTGAATACAGGTTGCAATTTCAAGAAACGAGGGTCAGTACCCTTCTTTTGAACAGAAGGATAAAAAACTTTAATTATATGAGGAAAAGGAACCTCCCACCTGCATTAGATAATGAGGGTTATGAAGATTGCAGAATTACACAATATTGAAGACCAGCGTACTTATGGTGGGAGAAAGATGCAATGCAAGAAGCTGTACGAAACTAAAAGAAGCAATAACGAGAAAGAACAAGGTGTGGGAACAATCATGACTGACTACACAAGGTATGAAAATAATCATGACTATACAAGTTATGAAGACAATCATTACTGACTATACTTCCATGTATACAACAACAACAACCTAGTATAATCCCACATGTGGAGTCTAGGGAGCGTAGTATGTACGCAGACCTTATCTCTACCCTAGGGGGTAGAGAGGCTGTTTCCGAAAGACCCTCGGCACAAGGAGATGAAAAAGAGGCAATGGAACAGTAACAACAACATATGCCAGGAAGACATATACTTCCATGTATGATTAATAAATTGGTCCACTTAACGGAGAAAGTGGAGGTGTAACTGAATCGAAGTGATTTCTCAAGCTAATAATTTTTAGGCCTTAAACATTTGAGAAACTACTCCAAGCTGAGCCTCCTTGGTGCTATTCAACATCCATGCGTCTTAGTTGATTAATCAATTGAAACTGCAATACAATAAGTCAAGCCCACACCAATTCTAGCCCATAGACTCTGCAATTAGGAACTCTAGTCCGAATTTTAAGGCCCACTGTAGTATCATTTTCTTTAAAGGTAAAGTACTTGTATTAAAAGAACAGTACCAAGAAAGTATGGCCTACTGTAGTATTTAAATTGAAATTCATAAACATATTTCTCTTTAGTAATATTAACTTTGTCAATTGAAATTGCAACTTTCCAAAGCTATCAAGTCTATTCTGTGACTTTCACAGTCAATGGGTTTGGATTGCATCAACTGGATTCATTCTATTCTAAATCACACCAGGAATGCAGAGCAAAATAAAGATTATCCATGAAAGTTTAACACAAGTGCAAAATGTTTAAAGGGAGAACTTACACTTCTAAAGCTCCATTTCCCAATATCACAGCAAGATAACCCATTCTATGTCTGGAGACATCCCAGTGATTTAAAGGCCTCCATTTAATATCCCTTGCTACTTTTCCATTGTGAGCTAAACATAATACCATTCTAGGTAGAGAAACATCTGTTGGTATTTGTTGAATTACATGAGAACCATTCTCATCAAATTGTGATGAAACAATGCCATGGCTATCAGGTGTTTGGGACAAGTTGAGAGATTCTTTATCCACATCTTGTGTTAGCAAAGCCGAGGAAGAATCATGGGTTTGGTTTTCCGTCATTTCTTTATCTTTCTTTCTTTTCGTTGTGGTGGCACCACTCTTATTAGACCCAGCTGAAACAAGACCACTGCTAGCATATGTCTGGGAACTCACAACTGGAGACTCTTCAGCAATATAGTGTGTTAGCGGAATCACACCAGAATTCTCGGTTTGACCTTTAGATCTTGCCTTGTTTCTCATGCCTCTCCTATTTGAAGCAGTAAGCTGAGAATCTAGAGATGCCGCAACAATTGATCTTTCTTGATTTTGCCCCAAATCTTCTTGGGCTTTCTTCGTATTTTCACAAGACAAATCTACAGAAAGTTCTGTTGATTGCTGCGGGTACTCTATAGCAAGTGGTTGTAAATTGTGGTCATCACAATCTCTATCACCTAGAGATTCAGTTATAGGTTTCTTTCTCGGTCTTCCTCTTGGTTTTCGAGGTCCAGATGTTTCTCCCTTATCTGCTTCACTTTTTGTCCAATTTCGATTTCTCTTTTTGTTAACCTGAGCTAACAAATCTTCTTTCAAAATTAAATCTTTTTGAATGAGATCTAAGAGACACCATATCTGAATTACACCTCTGCCTGTAAGTGGGGCACCAATCTTGCTGTATGATGAATCAGGAGGATAAGAAGCAATTGCGACAAACTACAGAATCAATTGAAAAGCAAGAAATCAATATGGATCATATCTGAGTAAGCGTGTTTGATATAGCTAAAAGAAGAGCAAATAAATTCATGATCTTTCTCGATAAAGCAAATCAAACACGAGACACTCTGTAACAGGGTAAGTATAAAATGGAACCCAAAATAATTACGTTTCACTGATTAAGTTGATTTCATTTCCTTCCCCCTCTCTATGATACTCCATTGGGGAGATAAGACTGCTCCAGATATTATAACCCTTGATGACTAAACCAATGTATTAAATGACACACAGAAAACAGTTGCATTTCCATAAAGCTTTTTAAAACAATTAAAGAAAAGAAGAATCAAACAATTCAGCGACAAATGCTGCAGTAAGCAAAAAATCACTGTGATACTGTAACTCGAAGATAGGATCTTTCATTTGTTCCCTGCTCTTTATCCAAATTTTCTATTACATTGTTACCTTAACATGTTTCTTGACAAATCAAGATTAGCTTTCATTCTTCCTAGAAACCAATTGCATCTCAAATAAACAATGATGAATGCGGAATGTGTGCTCAGAATAGTCAAGTTTCAGTGACAGATTCCATTATACAATTCATACTGGACATAGAAATCATGTACAAGTAGAAGCAATTAGTATTCTCTCTAGACCAAAAGAGAAGGTACCTGAAAAGGAATTGGAGATGGCACAGACTTATCCATTTGACATCTCAGTTTTTTAAGGAAGATAAAGAAAGGATAAAAGTAGATTTATAAGAGAGGTACCTCACTATTGATAGGAGCATCCCTATTTTCATAAACTCGGGGACACCAGTCCATTCCCCACACTAGACCTCCAACATACATTACAAAGTCTTTGCTGCAAAAGATACAATGTAGAATACAGTCTAAAGTATTTCAGAAACCAATCTATAATAAATTGATCAATGTATAACCAAAAACACATCGAAGTCTTGTCCACAAATTTAAGAGATCACAAGGACACTCTATCACAGAACAATCATGAGAACATGGAAGCACGCATGCACCGCACACGTACCAAACCAGAATAAATGCCTCTAATAAACCATCTGCCATATAAACCTTATAGAATAGCTTGAGCTAGTTGCCACACACTGAACAAAAAAACAATGAGGAAAAGAATAACACCAGTCCTACCACACACAATGGAAAGAATACTTAATTATACCTGTGAAAAGAGAGGGAAGAAGAGAGAAAACTTTTATTGACTCATTAAATATAATCTACAAGAAGAGCTCCTTATGTAGAAGTTTAAGGTTATATGCAATGTAGTCAGAAGTTATACTCTACTCCTAACAAAGTGAGTAAATACTTATCAATGCTGAATATTCTACGGTATCCTAGTTATGAAATATTAATTGAAAGCAAAATATTCTAAAGTATCCTTAGAGAATATTATGATATATCCATGTCATCATGCTTAAGTCCACTTTTTTGCCAATTTAGATACATATAATATCATTCATTCGGTTGAATTTCAACATGCTCCCCCAAACTCAATACAGTGAAACAACTTAAATTTGCAAATTACTAGAAAGTGAAGTCTGGCAGAAGCAGATCCAAGATTCAAATTAAATAGGTTCAACTTTTAAGATTCTCATTATTGAACTCATTGTACAATTAAAATTATGAGTTCATGTCTAATATTTGTTGAGATCTTAATAAATTTTTACGTATAACTATACTCCGTGTCAAAAGTTATGGGTTCAGATGAACCCGTAGCCAAAAGGCTACCTCCGCCTCTGAAGTCTAGTATATGGAATCAACTTCTATCTCTTTGCCTCAGTCGTGAGACAAAAGTAACTGTTATTGGTACCCACGAGAAGGAGGATAAGAAACTTTTTTCTTCAAAACAGTGACTGGAAATTCAGTGTTCAGCATCGGATTCAATAACCAACACCTAGATCCTGATAGCATGAAAGAAAAAAGAATCAGATTTTTTGGAACAGTTACTAATAAGTCATTGTTCAATAAATAGACTCAATAACCAACAATAGACTCAATAACCAACTCTAGTACTATGGAACAATGAGAGAAGAAGACTTCTGAAACAGTGACCGGAAATTTGTCGGTCAACAGAAGGAATTGTTTTGATTGAAAAGCCACAGGAACAACGGCTGGAATTGCGGATAAAAGAGGTGGTGCTGCCGAAAAGGCTACTGGAATGAAATTTTTGCCGCTGAATTGTCACCAGAAGAGGCATAGCGCCACCAGCAGTGCTGTCGAAATGGTCACCGGAAAAGGCACAGATTGGTATTAAACATATAGTAAAAGAAAGAAAGCTATAGAGGGTGGATGCATCAGTCTACCTGCCATTAGGTGGAAGCTACTAATCTTTACCAAGATGATAACTTTTTATTGACTGATGACATAGCAATGTACACTAAGAGCTCCATATATGATGAAATCGCCTATGGTGCAGATATTTCCTCTTTTTACTCTGGGCATCGTGGTGATGCACTCAAAATATGGCCATTAGATACTACTCTTGGCAGTATGGTGGAATAGGCATTGCAAGGAAAGTTCAAGATACAAAATCAGCTGATACTTTCAACCATAAAAGCAAGATCATTGACCCCTCATATGAGCTCATTCTGAATGAAGAAACATAAACACCAGTTAATTCACTAACATAATTGGTCTCCACTAACTTCAAATCCAGGATTTAAGCTCTATGAGTTCAACTTTTAAGGTTTTAACATTGAACTGATTGTATTTTTAAAGTTAAGGATTCATATCTACTATTTGTTGCATTTTTAGTGAACTTTTTATACATAAAATTTGCTCTGTGTTGAAAGTGCTGGGTTCAGATGAACTCGATGCTGCAAAGCTGCATCCGCCTCTGACCCTTAACATCTGAATCCTGTAAATCTCAACCTTTTGTGGCTTATCTGACATGCAAACTAGGGGGAAAACAAAATTAGCTCCACAAAAATGCAATGTTAGGTAATACAACAACAGCAGCAACAACAAAGCCTCAATCTTGAACAAGTTGGGGTCAGCTATATGAATATTATACCAATATTTTTTATTTTTTTTTGATTTGCATCGGGTGTCCGAGTCTCTAAGAGCCCCGACTAATACCGGGGGTGCACAGGCCCTCGGCAAGGAGTTTCCCGCAAGTGCACCACGGTTAATTCAGGTTTTACCCGGTCCGATGGCCCTCAGAAATTGTTTGCACCCAGTGGGTTTCGAACTTGAGACGTTAAAAGGGAGCAAAGCCCAAGGCTCAAGTTGAGGGTTATGAATATTATACCAATATTATACAAAAATAAAATAATAACTCTGCCTACCTCGATTCTCGGGGAACTGGCTGCTCATTCACCAACTGCTTCTGCATTAAAATCAACATTTTATTTTTTCTTAATATATAAACTAAACTTATCTCATCAAACTAAATCCACAAAGGAAAAAAAATTAAAATTCAGCAAAATATCTCACAAAATGTACCTTGGGAACTTCCGCTGAAGAAAATTGAGGCAAACTTATTTCGCCAATCACATCAATTCCTTTAGAACTCTCATTCTCGCAAGCAAATTTAGCTTTTCTTACTTCGTATTTGAGGTCTTTCCATTCTCTGCATGTTACGAGATTAAAAAAGAACTACGAAAAGCAATAAAAATTTAACGTCAGCAAATTTCAAAGTAATTTTTTGAATTTACTTTAGGAATGTAATGGAGGAAGCTATGCGATTAATCTCAGCTTGATCGGAATCATCAATTTCAGGCACGCCGGTGAGCTTAGAAATTGTATCAACTGCTTTGAAGTGGTTCTCTACTGAACAATCGAACAATGAGACTGAAATTCTCGACGGAGACTTGCCGGAAACTTTCTCAGCGGCCGGAGAAGGCTCGATTCCCATGGATTTGGGATTTTATTTTTTTGTAATTTGGTTTTTGTACGTTAATTGGATAGAATCGGTGAAAAAAGCGCGCGAGAAAGAGAAAACGGCGTAGGGAGTTTGGGATTTTCCCTGCTGGGAATCGAACTCTCGTTTCTAATATAGTGAGGGCTGTGACTTGTGAGAAGTCGGAAGCTGGGAATTTCGTTAATAGACTATGTTGTACTTTTTGCTATTGATTTTGTACAATTTACTACATAGGTTTCAGGCAGTAAAATTTTGGGGAATCTACGCCAAATACCCATTGAAAACACAAGTTAACTTCATATATATTTAAAATATTTATTTTATTATAAATAAAATTCTATTTATGCTGAATCTCCATATTTAGAGAGATTTTAGGGTTTATTACTTGGTGGCTAAGTCAACCTCTCCCTATAAATAGAGAGTTTTATTCCATTATAATGGATCTGATATCAATAAGAATTTCTTCTCTCTCTACTTAGCTGCAATACTCTTCTTCTTCTTTTATTATTTTATAACACGCTATCAGCACGAGACTCTAACCAATTGAGTAGAAGCTTTGGGATTGAGCACAATGATTGTTTATTGTTCCATGAACTTCCTTCGTGATTAAATTTTAGATTTATGGTAAGTATTTTACCGTATTTTTCTCTTTTATTCTATAATTTAATTTTATATACAAACAAAGACAACAAAGTTTGATTATAATTCTAATGGATTTGTAAGAAATTATGCCCACGTGAAGTGGTAAAATTTCTGTGCCTCGCCATGATCAAATTCATGTATGATTGTGGGCAAAGAATGAAAATCCGTCCCATTGAATTTGCTCATTTCTCATTCCCTTAAGAGAATGTGATAGCAGTATGTAATAAGTCTGAAAGAAGACAAATTTATTGCCATTAATAATCAATGGATGTGGACGTAGCAATAGACAGAATTATATCGTCATTATTGTGGTCATGAGAACAATAAGTATTCTCAAAATAATCATTCACTATGTGAAAAATATTTGTCATCGATTTGACATGAGATTTTGTAAAGCACATATAGATGATTATGGTCCTGTGACGACCCGGTCCATCGTCACGTGAGTTACCGCCCCGTTTTCCTCATTTGCTGCTTCCTTATTTTTCATTATAAGAGTCTTGGGTGAATGAGTCGAATTGGATTGGTTTTGGAAGGAAACGAGACACTTAGTCTCTTTAAGGAAGGTTTATTTTGGAAAAGTCAACCGGATATTGCCTTATGAGTTAGAGGGATCGGATGTGAATTCTGATGATTCGATTAGCTTCGGGGGATGATTTGTGACTTAGGAGTGTGATCGGAATTGGTTTTGGAGGTCCGGTGTAGAATTAGACTTGAATTGGCGAAGTTAGCATTTCGGCGAATTTCGGTTGATAGGTGAGATTATGATCCGAGGATTGGAATGGGATTCCGAGAGTTGCTATAGCTTCATTAGGTGATTTGGGATGTGTGTGCAAAATTTCAGGTCATTCGGAGGTGTTTTGGTTGGGTTTTTTTATCAAATGCGTGTTTCGGAAGTTTTAAAAGAACTTAGGCTAGAATTCGATGTAATTTGATGATTTTGGTGTTAGTTGAGGTGTTTTGACGATTGGAACAAGTTTGGATGATGTTTTAAGATACGTTGGTGCTTTTGGTTGAGGTCCCGGGGGTCTCGGGGTGATTTCGGATGGCTAACAGGAAATTTGGAGTTGAAAAATGCAGCAGAAAATTGCAGAGCGATTTTGTTCTTCGCGATCGCAAGCCTGGGGCTGCGATCGCATAGAAGGAAAAATGGGAGGCCGGATTTTGTTAATCGTGATCGCATGAAGTGGTTCGCGATCGCATAGGGCTAGAAGTTTGTTCATCGCGATCGCGTGATGGAGTTCGTGATCGCATAAGAAGACTTGGCGAAGCTTCGCTATCGCAGAGACTCTATCGCGATCGCATAGGGTTATTTCGAGTGGCTGGAAAATTGTTCTTCGCGATCGCGTGGCTTGGCCGCGATCGCATAGGGTTAGCTGTAGTGGTCCGGGCAGAATGTTAAAAACATTTCATCCGCGAACCCAAACTCATTTTCTTCCATTTTTTAGCATAGTGAGAGCTACTTGGGAGCATTTGAAGAGGGATTCGAAGGAGATTGACTGGAGATATGTTTGTTATCAACATGATTTGGGCTTCTTGCCATATTTTGGGCTTCGTGCCGACTATTTGAGTCCTTCGTGGATTTTTATCACTCTTTCCTCACTATTTGATATACTACTTGAACTCAGTCCTGTTGATTATACTATTTTACAAACTCAGCCACTTTAATTGAATTTTGAGACTCAATTGATATTTCTATTGTTATTTGGGCTGAGCACTACTATTTTATCGATGCTCGAGGGGCTTATGATATTTTCTGGATTGAGTGAGGCCGAGGGCCTGAGATACATTTATATGCCACGAGGTGGCTGGAGTGACGTGAGAAAGCTTTCAGGCCTTGTGAGTGATGTGAGGAGGCTTTCAGGCCTTGTGAGTGATGTGAGGAGGCTTTCAGGCCTTGTGAGTGATGTGAGGAGGCTTTCAGGCCTTGTGAGTGATGTGAGGAGACTTTCAGGCCTTATGAGTAATGTGAGAAGGCTTTCAGGCCTTATGTTTATATAGTGCTTGGGCCGTAAGGGGCCCCTCCGGAGTCTGCACACCCACAATGGGCGCGGGTACCCATGTGATATGAGAGTGAGCCCGAGGGGCTGATACTATGATGTGTGATTGATACTAAGCCCGAGGGCTGATACTATGTTGACTAACTGATACTGAGCCCGAGGGGATGATACTGTTCTAAGCGATTGATACTGGGCCCGAGGGGCAGATTTCTACTCACTATTTACTTGTTGTTTTACTTGGATTACTTGTTTTAAAAGGAGATTTCATTGACTCTTTACTGTTTTACTGCTTCAATTATTTACTGCCTGATATAGAATTGCCTTGTGCATTTATGTGTTTTCATGCCTTCGGTTATTATTTATTATTATTATTCACTGGGTCGGAGTACTGACATTACTCCCTGCACCATGTGTGTAGCTACAGGCATAGCAGAGTTCGCACCTGAGCACTGATTCCTTCCAAACCAGGCAGCGAGTTGGAGCGACGAGGTAGTTGTTGACGTCCACAGCCCCTTGTCTCCCCTATTTTATATCATCTGAGTTTCCTTCATACAATTATGTCAGATTTTATATTTCGTAGACTTATAGTAAACTCTGTAGTAGATCATGACTTGTGACAACCCGATTTGTGCTGTGTCGGGATGATTTTCCCTCGTTATTATCGCTATTTCCGCACTATTTACTATATTACGCATGTGTTAGAATTTTAAATGGGAATTAATTGCTTTAAAAGAGGTGTTTGCGTTGTTCTAGTTTGCTGTGTCTTCATGAGAGGCGCCATCATGGCCGGGTTTGGTAATTGGGCCGTGACAAGTTGGTATCAAAGCCTAGACTACTAGGTATCGCGAGTCATGAGCTGGTTTAGTAGAGTCTCGCAGATCGATACGGAGATGTTTGTACTTATCCTCGAGAGGCTGCAGAACCTTTAGGAAAACTTCACATTCTTGAAATTCTTGTCGTGCGAACTTATTAATCCGAGTACTAAATTTCTCTTTATTCTATTCTCTCATATGGTGAGAACACGAGCTACCGGACGTGACGGACGACCAGCAGTACCACCCACTGAGACCAACAGAGGCCGTGGACGCGGTCATGGTCGTGGTAGAGGCAAAACAGCAGGGGCAACACCTGTGGATCCTCCAGTTGCCCCAGCTTAGGACCAGGTTCCACCGGCACCAGTTCAGGCACCAGCTGTGCCCATTGTGATTCCGGGTCTTCAAGAGACTTTGGCTATTTTGACAGTTTGCACTGCCCTGGCTCAGGCAGTTTCAGCCACCACAGCAGTAGCTACTTCGCAGGCTGGGGGAGGTAATCAAACCCCCACTGCTCACACACCTGAGCCGATAGTGCAGGGATTATAGACTCTAGAGGCACCTCCAGCTCAGCCAGTTGCACCATTGCAGGAGTTCAGGGTTCCAGTTATACCTGAGGATGAGCAGCATCGCCTCGAGAGGTTTGATAGACTCCAGCCTCCGACATTCAGAGGTGCTGAGGGCGAGGATGCCCAGGGTTTTTTGGACAAGTGCCAGTGTATGCTCCGTACAGCGGGGATTCTTAAGTCTAGTGGTGTGGCATTCACCACCTTTCAGTTTTTTGGGGTTGCCTTGACTTGGTGGGAGGCGTATGAGAGGCGTAGGCCGGCGGGCGCAGCACCTTTGACTTGGCAGGAGTTCTCAACTCTTTTCTTGGAGAAGTATGTACCGCAATCCCGCAGAGAGGAGTTGCACAGGCAGTTTGAGTGGCTACGGCAGGGAGATATGACTGTGTCTCAGTATGAGATGATGTTTTCAGAGTTGGCTCGTCATGCCGTCTGGATGGTTCCGCCGGATCGGGAGCAGATTAGGAGATTTGTTGATGGCATTAACTACCATCTCCATGTTCTTATGACTAGAGAGAGTATTGGGTGCTTCATTCGAGGAGGTAGTTGATATAGCTAGAGAGGTTGAGGTGGTTCGCCATCAAGATCGAGAGGAGAGGGAGGCCAAGAGGCCTCGAGGTTCTGGCAGTTACAGTGGTGCTCCTTCAAGGGGTCAGTTCCAGTAGGGGAGGGGTCATTCTTTCAGGCCCGCTCAGTTGGCCCGTCCCAAGTATCGTGGGTCATCTTCAGGTCGTGATTATTATAGTTCACAGCAGAGTCATCCTTCACTCAGCACTCTTCCAGTATAGAGTTCATCTCGTGCCCCGACTATTCAGGGTTCTTCTAGGCCGAGTGTGTCAGACTCCGGCGCGAGAGGTTCCCTTTGATCTCATTCTCCAGCACCTGGGAGTTGTTATGAGTGTGGAGAGTTTGGGCATATGTGGAGGCAGTGTCCTCATCGTTCTGCTAGCTCAACTCAGCAGAGGAGTCAGCCCTCGTCTTATGGTCCAATTTCTTCAGCACCCGCCCCGCCAGCTAGGGGTGAGGGTCAGGCAGCCAGGAGTCGCCATAGAGGTGCAGCTCGATCAGGCGGTGGTCAGGCTTGTTTTTATGCTCTTCAGGGCAGGATAGATGTTGTCATTACATGTATTATTTCAGTCATCCACAGGGATGCCTCAGTCTTATTTGATCTCGGTTCCACCTATTCTTATGTGTCCTCATATTTTGCTCATCATTTGGGTACATCCCGAGGGTGTTTTGCTTTACATGTTCATATATCTACCCCGGTGGGTGATACTATTATTGTAGACCATGTGTATCGGTCATGTTTGGTGATTATTGGGGGTCTAGAGACCCGAGGTGATCTATTGCTATTGAGCATGGTGGATTTTGATGTTATTTTGGGCATGGACTGGTTATCTCCGTGTCATGCTATTCTAGACTGTCATGCTAAGACAGTCACTCTGGCTATGCCGGGTGTTTCGAGGATCGAGTGGCGTGGTATGACTGATTATGTTCCCAGTAGAGTAATTTCTTTATTGAAAGCCCAGCGTATGGTTGGGAAGGGTTTTCTGTCAAATCTAGCTTTTGTGTGAGATGTTGGAGCTGAGACTCCTAGTATTGATTCAGTCCCAGTTGTATGGGATTTTTCTGATGTATTTCCTGCAGACCTGTCGGGCATGCCACCGGCAAGGGATATTGATTTTGGTATTGACCTAGTGCCGGGCACTCAGCCCATTTCCATTCTGCCATATCATATGGCACCAGCGGAGTTGAAAGAAATGAAGGATCAACTTCAGGAACTCCTAGATAATGGGTTCATTCGGCCTAGCGTGTCACCATGGGGTGCACGGGTTCTATTTGTGAAGAAGAAGGATGGCACCATGAGAATGTGCATTGACTACAGGCAATTGAACAAAGTAAAAGTGAAGAACAAGTATCCTCTCCCTCGCATTGATGATTTGTTTGACCAGCTTCAGGGAGCGAGGGTGTTCTCCAAGATTGATCTCTATTTGGGCTATCACCAGTTAAAGTTCAGGGATTCAGATAATATGAAGATTGCTTTCTGGACTAGATATGGGCACTATGAGTTTCTTGTTATGTCTTTTGGGCTGACCAATGCCCCAATAGCGTTCATGCATTTGATGAATAGTGTATTTCAGCCGTATCTAGATTCATTAGTTATTGTTTTCATTGATTATATTCTGGTGTACTCGCATAGTCAGGAGGAGCATGCACATCATTTGCGAGTTGTATTGCAGATATTGAGGGAGGAGAAGATTTATGCAAAGTTCTCCAAGTGTGAGTTTTGGCTCCGCTCAGTAGCTTTCTTGGGGCACGTGGTGCCCAGCGAGGGTATTCAAGTTGACCCGAAGAAGATAGAGGCGGTTCAGAGTTGTCCTAGACCGACCTCAGCCACAGAGATTCGTAGTTTCCTTGGTTTGGCAGGTTATTATCGCCGATTTGTGCAGGGATTTTCCTCTATTGCATCGCCCTTGACCAAGTTGACTCAGAAGGGCGCTCCATTTGTATGGTCGGACGAGTGCGAGGAGAGCTTTCAGAAGCTCAAAACAGCCTTGACCACGGCTCCGGTATTGGTTTTGCCCTCAGCTTCAGGTTCTTATACTGTATATTGTGATGCTTCGAGAGTTGGGATCGGATGTGTATTGATGTAGGAGGGTAGAGTTATTGCTTATGCTTCTCGTTAGTTGAAGCCCCACGAGAAGAACTACCCCTGTACATGATTTGGAGTTGGCTGCTATAATTCATGCTCTGAAGATTTGGAGGCACTACTTGTATGGTGTATCTTGTGAGGTATTCACCGATCATTGTAGTCTTCAGCATTTGTTCAAGCAAAAGGATCTTAATTTGAGGCAGCGGAGGTGGCTAGAGTTACTTAAGGATTATGATATTACCATTCTGTATCATCCGGGAAAGGCTAATGTAGTGGCCGATGCCTTAAGCCGAAAGGCAGTGAGTACGGGGATTTTGGCGTATATTCCAGTTGGGGAGAGACCTTTTGCAGTTGATGTTTAGGCTTTGGCCAATCGATTTGTGAGATTAGATATTTCGGAGCCCAATCGAGTGTTAGATTGTGTGGTTTCTCGGTCTTCCTTATATGATTACATTAGAGAGCGCCAGTATGATGATCTGCATTTGCTTGTCCTTAAGGACATAGTTCAGCATGATGATGCTAGAGATGTGACCATTGGTGAGGATGGTGTGTTGCGGATGCAAGGCCGAATTTGTGTGTCCAATGTGGATGGGCTTCGGGAGTTGATATTAGAGGAGGCCCATAGCTCGCGGTATTCCATTCATCCGGGTGCCGCGAAGATGTATCAGGACTTGAGGCAGCACTATTGGTGAAGGAGAATGAAGAAGGATATTGTAGGATTTGTGGCTTAGTGTCTCAACTGTCAGCAGGTAAAATATGAGCACCAGAGACCGGGTGGCATACTTCAGCGGATGGTTATTCCCAAGTGGAAGTGGGAGAGAGTCACTATGGATTTTGCGAGTGGTCTTCCTCGAACTTTGGAGAAGTTTGATTCGATTTGGGTGATTGTGGATCGGCTGACCAAGTCCGTGCACTTTATTCTAGTATGTACTACTTATTCTTCGGAGCGGCTGGCAAGGATCTTTATCCGGGAGATTATTAGATTGCATGGTGTTCCACTGTCTATTATCTCAGATAGAGGTACTCAGTTTACTTCTCAATTTTGGAGGACATTTCAGCGAGAGTTGGGTACACAGGTAGAGTTGAGCACAACATTTCATCCCCAGACGGATGGGGCAGTCCGAGCGTGCTATTCAGATATTGGAGGACATGTTGCGTGCCTATGTTATTGATTTTGGAGATTCTTGGGATGAGTTTTTCCCGCTTGCAGAGTTTGTCTACAATAATAGTTATTAGTCGAGCATTCATATGGCCCCGTATGAAGCATTATACGGGAGGCGATGTAGGTCTCCAGTTGGTTGGTTCGAGCCCGGCGAGGCTAGGCTATTGGGGATAGAGTTGGTTCAGGATGCCTTAGCGAAGGTGAATCTGATTTAGGAGAGGCTTCGTACAACACAGTCGCGTCAGAAGAGTTATGAGGACCGGAAGGTTCGAGATGTGTCTTATATGGTTGGTGAGAAGGTCTTGATAAAGGTTTCACCCGTGAAGGGTGTCATGTGGTTTGGAAAGAAAGGGAAGTTGAGTCCGCGGTTTATTGAGCCTTTTGAGGTACTTAAGAGGATTGGGGAGGTGGCTTATGAGCTTGCCTTGCTACCCAGCTTGTCAGGCGTGCATCCTGTATTTCATGTATCTATGCTCCAGAATTATGTTGGGGACCCTCCCATGGATTAAACTTCAGCACGATTCAGTTGGATGATGATTTGACCTATGATATGGAGCCGGTGGCTATTTTGGGTCATCGGGTTTGAAAGTTGAGATCAAAGGATATAGCTTTGGAGAAAGTGTAGTGGAGAGGTCGGCCCGTGGAGGAGGCTACTTGGGAGACCGAGCGGTAGATGCGGAGCAAATATCCTCACCTGTTTGAGGCTCTGGGTATGTTTCTTGACCCGCTCGAGGACGAGCGTTTATTTTAGTTGGGGAGGATGTGACGACCCGACTTGTCATCACGTGAGTTACCGCCCCATTTTCCTCATTTTCTCCTTCCTTATGTTTCATTATAAGAGTCTTGGGTGAATGAGTCGAATTGGATTGGTTTTGGAAAGAAATGAGACATTTAGACTCTTTAAGGAAAGGTTGTTTTGAAAAAGTCAACCGGACATTGCCTTATGAGTTAGAGGGCTCGGATGTGAATTCCGGTGATTTGGTTAGCTTCGGGGGATGATTTGTGACTTAGGAGTGTGATCGGAATTGGTTTTGGAGGTCCGGTGTAGAATTAGGCTTGAATTGGCGAAGTTAGCATTTTGGCGAATTCCGGTTGATCGGTGAGATTTTGATTCGAGGGTCGGAATGGAATTCCAAGAGTTGTTGTAGCTTCGTTAGGTGATTTGGGATGTGTGCGCAAAAGTTTAGGTCATTCGAAGGTGTTTTGGTTGGGTTTTTTATCAAATGCACGTTTCGGAAGTTTTGAAAGATCTTATGCTTGAATTCGATGTAATTTGATGATTTTGGTGATAGTTGAGGTGTTTTGACGATTGGAACAATTTCGATGATGTTTTAAGATACGTTGGTGCTTTTGGTTGAGGCCCGGGGGGCCTCGAGGTGATTTCGGATGGCTAACGGGAAATTTGGAGTTGAAAAATGCAGCAGAAAATTGCAGAGCGATTTTGTTCTTCGCGATCGCAAGCCTGGGGCTGCGATCGCATAGAAGGAAAAATGGGAGGCCGGATTTTTTTTCATCGCGATCGCTTGAAGTGGTTCGCAATCGCATAGGGCTGGAAGTTTTTTCATCGTGATGGCGTGACGGAGTTCGCGATCGCATAAGAGGACTTGGCGAAGCTTCGCGATCGCAGAGACTTTGTCGCGATCGCATAGGGTTATTTCGAGGGGTTGGAAAATTGTACTTTGCGATCACGTGGCTTGGGCCGCGATAGCATAGGGTTAGCTACAGTGGTCCGGGCAGAATGTAAAAACATTTCATCCGCGAACCCAATCCCATTTTCCTCCATTTTTTAGCATCGTGAGAGCTACTTGGGGCCATTTGAAGAGGGATTCGAAGGAGATTATCTGAAGGTAAGTTTTATGAGTTAAAAACACTATTATATTGCGGAATTATTCTTGAAATTCTAGAGAATTTTGCTAAATTGGAAGAAACTAGAGCTTGGGATTTTAAGATTTTTAAATTGGAATTTGAGGGGCCATTTATGGTCCGAACTGAGAGTTTTGTTGTGTATAGACTCGTGGCGATATAAGGAACCCGTTGCCGTGAAAATTTCTGAATTTTGGGTAGTGGGCCCGGGGCTCGGGTTTTGCAAATTTCGTGATTTTCGATGTTTTTCTATTCTTTTCGATTGGGTTATGTTCCCTTAGCCTATTGTGATGTATTCGTTGTGGTTTTGATCAGATTCGACGCGCGAGGAGGCCTATTTGAGAGGCAAGGGCACAACAAGCTAGGATTTTGGCCCGCTTGAGGTGAGTAATGATAGTAAATGATATTCTGAGGGTTTGAAGCCCCGGATTTGCACAACGTAGTGCTATGTTGAGGTGAAACACACGCTTAATGACGAGCGCGGGGTTATTTACTATTGGGGAGTGCGACTTGGTCTGTCCCGATTGATATTTTACTGCGTATTTAACTAAGATATGTTTGTTATCAACATGATTTGGGCTTCTTGCCATATTTTGGGCTTCGTGCCGACTACTTGAGTCCTTCGTGGATTTTTATCACTCTTTCCTCACTATTTGATATACTACTTGAACTCAGTCCTGTTGATTATACTATTTTACAAACTCAGCCACTTTAATTGAATTTTGAGACTCAATTGATATTTCCACTATTGTTTGGGCTGAGCACTACTATTTTATCGATGCCCGAGGGGCTTATGATGTTTTCTGGATTGAGTGAGGCCGAGGGTCTGAGATACATTTATATGCCACGAGGTGGCTGGAGTGACGTGAGGAGGCTTTCAGGCCTTGTGAGTGATGTGAGGAGGCTTTCAGGCCTTATGAGTGATGTGAGGAGGCTTTCAGGACTTGTGAGTGATGTGAGGAGACTTTCAGGCCTTATGAGTGATGTGAGAAGGCTTTCAGGCCTTATGTTTATATAGCGCTTGGGCCGTAAGAGGCCCCTCCGGAGTCTGCACACCCACAATGGGCGCGGGTACCCATGTGATATGAGAGTGAGCCCGAGGGGCTGATACTATGATGTGTGATTCATACTAAGCCTGAGGGGCTGATACTATGCTGAGTAACTAATACTGAGCCCGAGGGGATGATACTATTCTAAGCGATTGATACTGGGCCCGAGGGGCAGATTTCTACTCACTATTTACTTGTTGTTTTACTTGGATTACCTGTTTTAAAAGGAGATTTCATTGACTCTTTACTGTTTTACTGCTTCAATTGATTTACTGCCTGATATAGAATTGCCTTGTGCATTTATGTGTTTTAATGCCTTCGGTTATTATTTATTATTATTACTCACTGGGTCGGAGTACTGACATTACTCCCCGCATCATATGTGTAGATACAGGCATAGCAGAGTTCGCACCTGAGCACTGATTCCTTCCAAACCAGGCAGCGAGTTGGAGCGACGAGGTAGTTTGACGTCCACAGCTCCTTGTCTCCCCTATTTTATATCATCTGAGTTTCCTTCATACAATTTTGTCAGATCTTATATTTCGTAGACTTATAGTAAACTCTATAGTAGATCATGACTTGTGACACCCCGATTTGTGCTGTGTCGGGATGATTTTCCCTCGTTATTATTGCTATTTCTGCACTATTTACTATATTACGCATGTGTTAGAATTTTAGATGGGAATTAATTGCTTTAAAAGAGGTGTTTGCATTGTTCTGGCTGGCCGTGTCTTCATGAGAGGCGCCATCATGGCCGGGTTTGGTAATTGGGCCGTGACAAGTTGGTATCAGAGCCTAGGCTACTAGGTATCGCGAGTTATGAGCTGGTTTAGTAGAGTCTCGCAGATCGGTGCGGAGATGTCTGTACTTACCCTCGAGAGGCTGCAAAACCTTTAGGAAAACTTCACATTCTTGAAATTCTTGTCGTGCGAACTTAATAATCCGAGTACTAAATTTCTCTTTTTTCTATTCTCTCATATGGTGAGAACACGAGCTACCGAACGTGACGGACGACCAACAGTACCACCCACTGAGACCAACAGAGGCCGTGGACGCGGTCGTGGTCATGGTAGAGGCAAAGCAGCAGGGGCAACACATGTGGATCCTCCAATTGCCCCAGCTCAGGACCAGGTTCCACCGGCACCAGTTCAGGCGCCAGCTGTGCCCATTGTGATTCCGGGTCTTCAGGAGACATTGGCTCAGATTTTGACAGTTTGCACTGCCCTGGCTCAGGCAGTTTCAGCCACCACAGCAGTATCTTCTTCGCAGGTTGGGGGAGGTAATCAAACCCCTGCTGCTCACACACCTGAGCCGATAGTGCAGGGATTACAGACTCCAAAGGCACCTCCAGCTCAGCCAGTTGCACCATTGCAAGAGTTCAGGGTTCCAACTATACCTGAGGATGAGCAGTGTCGCCTCGAGAGGTTTGGTAGACTCTAGCCTATGACATTCAGTGGTGCTGAGGGCGAGGATGCCCAGGGTTTTTTGGACAGGTGCCAGTGTATGCTCCGTACAGCGGGGATTCTTGAGTCTAGTGGTGTGGCATTCACCACCTTTTAGTTTTTTGGGGCTGCCTTGACTTGGTGGGAGGCGTATGAGAGGCGTAGGACGGTGGGCGCAGCACCTTTGACTTGGCAGGAGTTCTCAACTCTTTTCTTGGAGAAGTATGTACCGCGGTCCCGCAGAGAGGAGTTGCACAGGCAGTTTGAATGGCTACGGCAGGGAGATATGACTGTGTCTCAGTATGAGATGATGTTTTCAGAGTTGGCTCGTCATGCCGTCTGGATGGTTCCGTCGGATCGGGAGTAGATTAGGAGATTTTTTGATGGCATTAACTACCATCTCCGTGTTCTTATGACTAAAGAGAGTATTGGGTGCCTCATTCGAGGAGGTAGTTGATATAGCTCGAGAGATTGAGGTGGTTCGCCATCAAGATCGAGAGGAGAGGGAGGCCAAGAGGCCTCGAGGTTCTTGAAGTTACAGTGGTGCTCCTTCAAGGGGCCAGTTCTAGCAGGGGAGGGGTCGTTCTTTCAAGCCCGCTCAGTTGGCCCGTCCCAAGTATCGTGGGGCATCTTCAGGTCTTGGTTATCATGGTTCACAGCAGAGTCATCCTTCACTCAGCGCTCTTCCAGTATAGAGTTCATCTCGTGCCCCGACTATTCAGGGTTCTTCTCGGCCGAGTGTGTCAGCTAGTCACTGCAGCGCGAGAGGTTCCCTTCGATCTCATTCTCCAGCGCCTGGGAGTTGTTATGAGTGTGGAGAGTTTGGGCATATGTGGAGGCAGTGTCCTCATCGTGCTGCTAGCTCAACTCAGCTGAGGGGACAACCCTCGTCTTCTGGTCTAATTTCCTCAGCACCTGCCCCGCCACCTAGGGGTGAGGGTCAGGCAGCCAGGGGTCGCCATAGAGGTGCAGATCGATCAGACAGTGGTCAGGCTCGTTTTTATGCTCTTTAGGGCAGGATAGATGTTGTCATTACAGGTATTATTTCAGTCTTCCACAGGTATGCCTCAGTTTTATTTGATCTCGGTTCCACCTATTCTTATGTGTCCTCATATTTTGCTCATCATTTGGGTACGTCCCGAGGGTGTCTTGCGTTACATGTTTATGTATCTACCCCGATGGGTGATACTATTATTGTAGACCATGTGTATCGGTCATGTTTGGTGACTATTGGGGGTCTGGAAACCCGAGTTGATCTATTGTTATTAAGCATAGTGGATTTTGATGTTATTTTGGGCATGGACTGGTTATCTCTATATCATGCTATTCTGGACTATCATGCTAAGACAGTCACTTTGGCTATGCCGGGTGTTTCGAGGATCGAGTGGCGTGGTATGACTGATTATGTTCCCAGCAGAGTAATTTTTTTCTTGAAAGCCCAGCGTATGGTTGGGAAGGGTTGTCTGTCAAATCTAGCTTTTGTGTGAGATGTTAGAGCTGAGACTCCTAGTATTGATTCAGTCCCAGTTGTAAGGGATTTTTCTGATGTATTTCCTGCAGACCTGTCGGGCATGCCACCATCAAGAGATATTGATTTTGGTATTGACCTAATGTCGGGCACTCAACCCATTTCCATTCCACCATATCGTATGGCACCAGCGGAGTTGAAAGAAATGAAGGATCAACTTCAGGAACTCCTAGATAAGGGGTTCATTTGGCCTAGCGTGTCACCATGGGGTGCACCGGTTCTATTTGGAAGAAGAAGGATGGCACCATGAGAATGTGCATTGAGTACAGGCAATTGAACAAAGTAACAGCGAAGAACAAGTATCCTCTGCCTCACATTGATGATTTATTTGACAAGCTTCAGGGAGCGAGGGTGTTCTCCAAGATTGATCTCCGTTCGGTCTATCACCAGTTAAAGATTAGGGATTCAGATAATATGAAGACTGTTTTCAGGACTAGATATGGGCACTATAAGTTTCTTGTTATGTCTTTTGGGCTGACCAATGCCCCAGCAGCGTTCATGCATTTGATGAACAGTGTATTTCAGTCGTATCCAGATTCATTCGTTATTGTTTTCATTGATTATATTCTGGTGTACTCGCATAGTCAGGAGGAGCACGCACATCATTTGCGAGTTGTATTGCAGATATTGAGGGAGGAGAAGATTTATGCAAAGTTCTCCAAGTGTGAGTTTTGGCTCCGCTCAGTAGCTTTCTTGGGGAACGTGGTTCCTAGCGAGGGTATTCAAGTTGACCCGAAGAAGATAGAGACGGTTCAGAGTTGGCCTAGACCGACCTCAGCCACAGAGATTTGTAGTTTCCTTGGTTTGGCAGGTTATTATCGCCGATTTGTGCAGAGATTTTCCTCTATTGCATCGCCCTTGACCAAGTTGACTCTGAAGGGCGCTCCATTTGTATGGTCGGACGAGTGCGAGGAGAGCTTTCAGCAGCTCAAAATAGCCTTGACCATGGCTCCGGTATTGGTTTTGCCCTCAGCTTCAGGTTCTTATACTGTATATTGTGATGCTTCGAGAGTTGGGATCGAATGTGTATTGATGCAGGAGGGTAGAGTTATTGCTTATGATTCTCATTAGTTAAAGCCCCATAAGAAGAACTACCCCTGTACATGATTTGGAGTTGGCTGCTATAATTCATGCTCTGAAGATTTGGAGGCACTACTTGTATGGTGTATCTTGTGAGGTAATCATCGATCATCGTAGTCTTCAGCATTTGTTCAAGTAGAAGGATCTTAATTTGAGGCAGCGGAGGTGGCTAGAGTTACTTAAGGATTATGATATTACCATTCTGTATCATCCAGTAAAGGCTAATGTAGTGGTCGATGCCTTAAGCCGAAAGGCAGTGAGTATGGGGATTTTGGCGTATATTCCAGTTGGGGAGAGACCCTTTGCAGTTGATGTTTAGGCTTTGGCCAATCTGCTTGTGAGATTAGATATTTCCGAGCCCAGTCGAGTGTTGGATTGTGTGGTTTCTCGGTCTTCCATATATGATCGCATTAGAGAGCGCCAGTATGATGATCTGCATTTGCTTGTCCTTAAGGACATGGTTCAGCATGATGATGCCAGAGACGTGACCATTGGTGAGGACGATGTGTTGCGGATGCAGGGCCTAATTTGTGTGCCCAATGTGGATGGGCTTCGGGAGTTGATATTAGAAGTGGACCATAGCTCGCGGTATTCCATTCATCCAGGTGCCGCGAAGATGTATCAGGACTTGAAGCAGCACTATTGGTGGAGGAGAATGAAGAAGGATATTGTAGGATATGTGGCTTGGTGTCTCAACTGTCAGCAGGTAAAATATGAGCACCAGAGACCGAGTGGCATACTTCAGCGGATGATTATTCCCAATTGGAAGTGGGAGAGAGTCACTATGGATTTTGCGAGTGGTCTTCCTCGGACTTTGAAGAAGTTTGATTCGATTTGGGTGATTGTGGATCGGCTGACCAAATCCGTGCACTTAATTCTAGCATGTACTACTTATTCTTCGGAGCGGCTGGCAGGGATATTTATCCGGGAGATTATTAGATTGTATGGTGTTCCACTGTCTATTATCTCAGAGAGGTACTCAGTTTACTTCTCAGTTTTGGAGGACATTTAAGCGAGAGTTGGGTACACAGGTAGAGTTGAGCACAACATTTCATCCCCAGACGGACGGGCAGTCCGAGCGTGCTATTTAGATATTGGAGGACATATTGCATGCCTATGTTATTGATTTTGGAGGTTCTTGGGATGAGTTTTTCCCGCTTGCAGAGTTTGTCTCCAACAATAATTATTAGTCGAGCATTCAGATGGCCCCATATGAAGCATTATATGGGAGGCGATGTAGGTCTCCAGTTGGTTGGTTCGAGCCCGGCGAGGCTAGGCTATTGGGGACAGAGTTGGTTTAGGATGCCTTAGCGAAGGTGAATCTGATTTAGGAGAGGCTTCGTACAGCACAGTCGCGTCAGAAGAGTTATGTGGACCGGAAGGTTCGAGATGTGTCTTATATGGTTGGTGAGAAGGTCTTGCTAAAGGTTTTGCCCACGAAGGGTGTCATGTGGTTTGGAAAGAAAGGAAAGCTGAGTCCGCGGTTTATTGAGCCTTTTGAGGTACTTAAGAGGATTGGGAAGCCTGCCTTGCCACCCAGCTTGTCAGGCGTGCATCCTGTATTTCATGTATCTATGCTCCGAAAGTATTTTGGGGACCCTCCCATGGATTAGACTTCAGCACGATTCAGTTGGATGATGATTTGACCTATGATATGGAGCAGGTGGCTATTTTGGGTCATCAGGTTCGAAAGTTGAGATCAAAGGATATAGCTTCGGAGAAAGTGTATTGGAGAGGTCGGCCCGTGGAGGATTCTACTTGGGAGACCGAGCGGTAGATGTAGAGCAAATATCCTCACCTGTTTGAGGCTCCGGGTATGTTTCTTGACCCGCTCGAGGACGAGCGTTTATTTTAGTTGGGGAGGATGTGACGACCCGACTTGTCGTCATGTTAGTTACCGCCCCATTTTCCTCATTTTCTTATTCCTTATGTTTCATTATATGAGTCTTGGGTGAATGAGTCGAATTGGATCGATTTTGGAAGGAAACGCGACACTTAGTCTCTTTAAGGAAGGGTTGTTTCCAAAAAGTCTGTAACGACCCGACCGGTCGTTTTGAGTACCAGCGCTCCGTTCAGCAGTCAGAGGCCATGAACAGCTTCATTTCAGGCATTATGACTTGTACGCGTGGTCAGAATTTGANCGAGACTGTGAATAGCTCCGTATAGTGATTCTGGAGTTGGGGGCGCGATCGGAAGTGAATTCGGAGGTCCGTAGACCATTTTGAAGCCATTTGGCTAAAGATAGAAATTTGAAGGTTTTTTAAAAGTTTGACCGGGGGGTTGACTTTTTGATATCGGGGTCGGAATCAAATTCTGGAAGTTGGAAT
This sequence comes from Nicotiana glauca, assembly GCA_026770625.1. Lineage (NCBI taxonomy): Eukaryota > Viridiplantae > Streptophyta > Magnoliopsida > Solanales > Solanaceae > Nicotiana > Nicotiana glauca. Next base: position 4,641 of record MU713494.1, on the reverse strand, counting down.
CGGTCCGTAATGTCTTATGACTTGTGTGCAAAATTTGAAGTCAATCGGACGTGTTTTGATGGGTTTAAACATCGAAAATAGAAGTTGAAACTTCAAAGTTCATAAATCTTGGATTTGGGGTGTAATTCGCGATTTTAGCGTTGTTTGACGTGATTTGAAGCCTCGAGCAAGTCTGGAATGTGTTTTGGGATTGGTTGGTATGTTTGGTTGGGGTCCTGGGGGCCTCGGGTGGAATCCGGGAGGTTAACGGATCAAAACTTGGAAATTTGAAAAGGGGCAGCATCTGCTGCTTCTGTCAAAACCGCTTCTGCGGCTCTTGGACCGCAGAAGCGAGACCGCGGAAGCGGTCCTGTGATTGCGGAAGCGGAAGGGGCCAGGCCCAGGGGAAACCGCAGAAGCGGACCACAAGATAGCAGAAGCGGTAGGCCCAAACCGCAGAAGCAGTTATATTTACGCTTATGTGGACTCGCAGAAGCGAGTTCTGGACCGCAGAAGCGGCCCAGTCTCTTTGGCCTGTGAGCACGTGATTTTTTCCCCAAGCAAATAAGTCCAAAATAAATATATAAAAATAATTTTTGTGTAAAATTTGTTGATCATTGTATAGAAGTACCAGTGTTTGTTTTTATTTGTTGAAAATAAAGCAAAGGAAATTTAAACAAAAATACAGTCTGAATTAATTAGAAAATATCAAAAACATAAAATAATTACTCTTAATTCTAGGAAAATTAGAAAATCAAAAGAAAAATACAAAATACAAGAGATAATAAATACAGTGGTAATAAAATACAGGAAAAAAAATATATACAATACAAGAAAAAAAAAAAAAAAAATAAATAAATAAAATACAATACGAAAATACAAAATATAAGGTATAATATAAAGAATAGTATACAAAGCATTTGGGCCAAATCACAAAATTCATCAGCCCAATTAACACCAAACAGACCAGGCCCAAAGGAAAAGACACCGGCCTACCTATATACAGGCCCAAACGACGTCGCTTAGAGAAGTAATCAGAACCGTCCAATTAATTGATCTAACGGATGAAAGGAGGGCCTCACTAAAACCAAACGACGTCGTTAAGACAAAATAATCACAACCGTCTATCTAATTGATCTAACGGATGAGAGGAAGACTTCACTTAAACCATACGACATCGTTTAAATGGCCAGTGAATCCTGGCCATTCGTTTAAACTAATCCAACGGCTGAGGGATATCGTTACACATTTAATATATCAATACACCCTCCATCACATTCATTTCATACATTCACACCATCAGACCCCAAACCCTAGCCGCCACATTTCCCTTCCCCCTCTCCACACAGGCCACCGGAACCCTACCGGTGGTCTGCTTCTGGTCATCTTCTCCGGCCAGCTTCCACACCACTGAACCTTCCCCTTCTCCTCTATCACCCCATCACACCAATTCCATCCAAAACCCCCTCTTTCTTCTCGAATCTTGAATAACAGGTCGCCGGAACCCTAGCCGGCGACCACCAACCTATGAACCAGCCTCCACCCTTAACACCATAGAACCACCTTGAGCTCCTCTTTCACCCTATCCAAATCCCTTCCTTCGAATCTTAGCCTAGCCCGTCGAATATCAAAAAACATCCCGCCGGAACCCTACTCCGGCGGATACCCCCCAAACCAAAAGCCACCCAATCGAACCCCAGCCTTCAAAAGCAAGCTTTTCACAAGAAACGAGACTCTAGAAGTCTGTTTGAAGACCAACAAGCCAAGAAAATGGCTTCTGAACCGCTGATGCCGGAAAATCAAGAAAGGAAGAAAATAGCCTGAGTTCCGGACAACCATAAAATCAAGAACCAGAAAGAAACTGAAGAAAAGAAGAAAAATAGAAAAAAAAACAAAAGAAAATACGAAAGCTAAGTCCCAAATCTTTTCTTTGTTGTTTCTGGTTCTCAAATCTTCTACCCTTTCTTTTTTGTTTTATTTCTCTGGAATCTGTTACATGCTCAAGGTTTTTCTGTTTGTACATGAAATCGACTGAATATTCTCTTGTTCTGATTGAAGTCATTTGTTAAATCACATGCTCTGTAGTCGTTTAATATTCTTGCTTGATAGATCTTGTTCGATTAAATGTCCTGATTAATTGGATTCAACCATTATTAAATTGTTTCTCTGAGTCCTGATTAATCAAGTGTTTAGTTGAAATTAGGGTTATATTTGCAAGTTTGTTTAATACTGGCTATTATTGCAATACGGTTTAATGCTTGACTCTTCTGAATTTTTGAGCACTTAGTCACAATAGGGCTATATGTGCAAATGATATGGGCTATTGTTGCAACACAGTGTAAATTTTGACTTGTAAAGCCATTTGTGGTTATTTCTGAAAAGGGGTTAGCTCTGAAAATCTCACTTAGTCCAGAATTGGTTAAAAAATAAAGATAAGTCTAAGGGTTATATTTTAAATAATGCTGAATACCTCAGGTCTTAACAGACCTAAGGGCAGGTCGGGTAAATACATATGAAGTATAAGGGGTTAAAAGGGAATAGGAAATGGTAATTCTGAGGATAATGTAAAAGTAGTGAGGACATAAAAGACAATTGGGCCTGGTTTTACTGTAATTAGTTGAATAATAAGGGGTGAATCAGGCATAGTTAAATGGTGAATAGGTAATAACCCTTAGCAAGTGAGGGCAATAAAGGTATTAACGCCTAATAGAATGGTATAGAATATCCTGGAACCTTCTAGCAGGGGTTCAAGTGTATTCTTATCAAAAATAACTTAGACTAAACTGAAATAATTCAAAAAGAGTAGGGGTGGGAAATCTGAATATCTAATTCAAATTTCCCTCCCATTCTACTCCATAAATAGGCCCCTTTAGGCCTTATTAAAGAGGTTCCGAAGATTTTTACATTAAAATATACACTAAAATACTGCTACTGTTTCATTGCTGCTAGTTCGAGTGATATTTCGGACTTCTGTTCGTTGTTCTTCATCTGTTTGATTGAATTCGCTGGGTTTTCTACTTGCTTGGTTGAATTCGCTGGGTTTTCTATTCTGAAGTCGTACCTGTTGCTGTGTTAATCTGCCTCTATCGCTGTTGATACTTGGTTGCTGCTTATCACTGATTTTCTTCTCCTTCATCCCTTAGAACTCATTGTTTTATCTCAATCTGATCAGGTACACTACTACCTCTCATGGATGTAATTGAAGTTTGAAGAAATGGAATGAGCAGTAGTTTCCTTCTATAATTCTGTTTTGTCTTATAGTTTGATAATTAGAGTTCATGTAATTCATTAGGATTTTGGGTTGTAATAAGGACTGGACTGTACGAACTTAATTCAGATTTATAGTAGTAGTAGATAATAATGTAGGAAATACATTAAGCAGATCAGTCAAAATGATCACCTAGATCTAAATTAAAAACTGGTTTAAACTTAGTTAATTTGCTTATAGATTTACAACTATTCTGAAATCAGACGTGTAATACACAAGTGTTCGGATATTTTGTTAATTAAATTTTGGATCAGTAGCTGTTAGTTCGAAAAATATGACTTAGTTAAAGTTTGAATCATGTTAATGGCTTAATACCATTTAAACTTGTTTAGTTACAAATTGGCGTTAAAACTCAGTAGTATGGTGTCAAACAGAAGTTTCAGTATGAATGAAATCCACACTGCAATTCGAATATGTTTTAGTTGAAGATTTAGGTTAATGCTTCCAGTTAAATAAAAACAACAAGGTAACTCTGCAAGTAGTGTCTCAACTGATAAATAATATGTAGATTAGACTCAGTTAATCTGACTAAACAGTAGTACTCAAATATAAATCAGTATTAGCAAGTCTAGTTAAATTCTGATATTGAACTTAATAATATCTGCTCATAGTTCTGTTAGTTCATTAAAAATGTTAATCTGCCTTGAACCTGCTTTAGATATTAATAATTTGGGCCTAATCATGGGAAGAGGCCCAAGTCCAATCGATATGGCATTTATGCCTATGAGAACAGATACGAAAATGTCGACTGGGCTTCAAGTAGCCAATTGCACCTTGGTGCAGCTTTGTTAAGTTGGCCCAGATTCCAGGCCCAATAATGAATAATGGCCTGGATCCAATTAGATAATGACATAAAAACATGCTTATAAACATTTCTATTAAGGGAAAAACAGAATTAGAAAACTTAGTGCTATTTAGGTATATTTTAAAAAATATGAATGGGACAAGCCTCGTTACAAGATAAAAACGCATGGGGGCCCCAAATAATAACTATAAAATTTTTAGACCCAAAAGGATCGTTTAGACAATTTCATGGTCTTTCCCCAAAATAACAAGAATAGACATCACTAGGCATAATTCTAATATACATTCATTTGAACGGGTGCACTTTTATGTGACTCAAATCCCACTCTCAACGAAGTCGAAATATATTCAAAGCCACAGGCGTACTGGTACAGTGTGGTCATGGATGTATTTTCACGACGTTGCAAATTCCTAAAATTCAAAAGCGGAGTACTTGCACATGATTAAAATATATAATTGAAATCTGATAAAATCAAAATAACAGTTGAGCGACCATGCTAGAACCACGGAATCCAGGAGTGCCTAACACCTTCTCCCGGGTTAACAGAATTCCTTATCCGGATTTCTAGTTCGCAGACTGTAACAGAATC
>MU713493.1:6370-29388 GCA_026770625.1 Nicotiana glauca | reverse complement strand
CTTACTATATTTTCTTTCATATCCCTCTTTCGGAATCAATAACAAAATCAAGGATTGAACGGGGAAATCAAGTGAAGAAAGCAAAAGAAGAAGGAAAAAGAAAAGAAGAAAAGGAAAAGAAAAAAAAAAGAGAAGAAAGGAAAGAAAAGAAGAAGAAAATAAGAAAAGAAAAAAAAGAAGAAAAGAAAAAGAAAGAAAAGAAAAAGAAAAGAAAAGAAAAGAAGGAAAATGGAAGGAAGGAAACATCGCAACAATGAAGCGATTTTATGATCCGAACTACGTTTGGCTTGATCCCGAAAGGGTACGTAGGCAGCCTCACTGAGGTTCAGTCACAACCAAAGAAAAGTCCAAGAATCCCCAAGATTGAAAACTGGGGCATAAGTTATGTTTGTTGTGGAAGATATGATTCCGAAAGTTGTAATTTTTGAACCCACGTTGCAATATTTTGAGCCTTTATACCCTTTTTTCTAAACCCATCCAAAAGCCACATTACGGTCCAAAGAATGATCTTCTGATCAAATTTTAAGAAATGGCAATACAAGCAGGTAAGGTAAATCATGTTGTGGACAACACTCGGGTATCAGAATATCAGAAAATTAAAATGAGAGAGTCTTATTGGTGAAAACCCTCACGGGCACCGTAAAGCGATGTAAGTTGAGAGACTGAAAATGAGAGAGTCTTATTTGTGAAAACCCTCACGGGCACCGTAAGGCGATGTGAGTTGAGAGATAATTAAAATGAGAGATTCTTATTGGTGAAAACCCTCACGGGCACCGTAAGGCGAAAGTGAGTTTCCAAAGCGAGCAAATGAAAGAAGGCTGTGGTTGAAAGGCTGCAAAACAAGCAAGGTTTGGGTTTCAGTGAAGATCGGGTTGTGAAATATGGAGAGGCAAGTGTGGAAATTGACAGTTGTTTGGTTGGACAGACTAGGTCAGTTAATCCAAAATGCATGTCATGATCAATGGAATCAGCCCTCCCATTCGGGTAAGTTCTATCCTCTTTCTCTTTTCATAGTTTTCTATCGTCAAAACATCGAGGTCATTGCATTTCATTTTTCTTGAAGTTTGTCTATAAGTCATTTGTAGTCAAAGTTAACTATCAGTTTCCCAGTTGTATGGCACAATGAGATCGGGACTTATTAAATGACAGATGAAATAAGAAGGACCAATGATAATCGGATAATTGGAGAAAGGAACAAAAATTCACAAGAAAGGGAAAGGAAACACCAAGACAGTGACATGAGAAAAACATTTTGGGATTAGAAAGTTGGAAAGATAGCCGGGAAATCACGGCAAGACAAAACAAGTTCAAAGAAGCAAGTCGGAGCAAGTTCAGAAGCGAGAGCATCGCCAACAAGAATGCCAACAGCTAATCACCATTTTATACTAACAAAATTATTCTTTGATTAAAGTAGGGACAAAAGACTCAAATTCTTACTAATCACTTTAAAATGAATGTGACCAATGTGGACAACATGGGAACACAGAAAGTTTCAGTAGTCAGGCACCCACCTGGAGAACAAGGGAGGACAGTTCAAGTTTTAAGGAAAAGCAGCATTGTTCAAAGGGAATATATTTCAAGTTTCACCAGTCAGGCGCCCACCTGGAGAACAAGGGAAGTACAATTCAAATTTTAACTTTCAATTTTTAATATTTGATAACGTGTCGTGCCCAGCCACCAAACTAGGGCAGAAAATTTTCTTTGTTTTGTATGTTTGTTGTAAGCAGTCGCCCACCTGAAGAATGAGGGAATACATTTCAAATTTGGCAAGCAGGCGCCTAGCTGAAGAACAAGGGAATACATTCCAAAGTACAGTAAGTAGGCACCCACCTGAAGAATAAGGGAAGTATAATACAACTTTATCTCTCAAAGTTAACATTTAGTAACATCATGCACCCAGTTATCAAACTGGGGCAGAAAAGNGAAAATTTTCTTCGTTTGTCTATTTTTGTAAGCAGGCGCCCACCTGGAGAACAAGGGAATACTTTCTCAAGTAATCACAAGTAGGAGCCCACCTAGAGAACAAGGGAATACTTTCTCAAGTAATCACAAGTAGGATCCCACCTGGAGAACAAGGGAATACTTTTCAAGCAATCACAAGCAAGAGTCCACCTGAAGAACGGACACGTATTTCAAAACACAGTCAAGGCAATAGCCAGAATTCCATTGAAAGAATACAAGATGCAAGATCAAGGCAATACAAGGATACAAGATACCAGACATAGATAGGATTTTTGTAAATCATAGGGCATAGCTTAGGTTAGCTTCTTTTTATCTTTACACGATGTAATAAGGAGCTCATCGAGCAGTAACAACAGCAACAGCAGTGAGATCACAACTCTTGGTAGTCCCAGCTACCAGACCTTCCCGAACTACACTGACCTGATTCCTGTTTAGCCCAGGATATGTAGGCAATCTCTGAAGCAGGGTGCGGTCAAACTTTTCAAAAAATGCTTCACACGGAATATGCGAACGGGCAAAAATCCCTCATTACCGCTCACTTATCTTTGCACGAAAACTCTTCGTGTTTTCGGACAAAGAGGGGAAGCTGTGAGCACGTGATTTTTGCCCTAAGCAAGTTATTCCCAAAATTCCCAATAAAATGATTTCCTTGTTATTTTACAATTTTTGTTGAATTTTGTGTTAATTGGTTGCATTTTATGTATGCATTTTTATTCATATAAAAATACAAAAATATGCATTTGCATTTAGGATCTAATTTCATATTTTAGGATTAATTAGTGGTTAAGTTGTTTTTAGAACAAAATATGAAAAATAACAAAAATTGTCTACTTTTGCATTTTTTAATTGTTAATTGTTGAATTTGTCGAAATAGATTTTAAACAATTTTAGGAATTAATTAGCTTAACTTTGAAATAAACTAGGTCTTTATTTTAATTTTGCATTTTTTATGAAATCTAAAAAATACAAAATACAAAAGTGAAAACAAACAAAAATGAAAAAGGAACAATGTAAATAAAAGAAAGTGAGTCTTAATAAAAACGACCAAAATTGGGCCAACCCAAACCATCGTCACCAGTCCAGGCCCAATGTCACCCCATCCGGACCTTGCCCTTTTAACCAAAACGACGTCGTTTTGACGTCGTTAAATCTGAGCCCTTCAATTCCCTGATCCAACGGCCACAAGTGATTGTCACGTTTTAATTTAATTGTCAAAACCTAAACGACATAGGCCTCCATCCTCGTATCTCTGTAACTCTGCCGGCGGAGTCGCCGCCGGTGAACGCCGCTACCCCTGTTGCCTCCCAAAATTACACCCTAGAAAGCCCTGAACTTCCTCTCCTCACCCCCATAAATAGTTTCCCTCGAATCAGGCCTGAATCCTTCGAATATTAATTTTTGTGTCGCCGGAACCCTATTCCTGCGAACACAGCTTATGCCAATGGCCACCAAAATAACACCGTAGGTCCTCCACAACTTCCTCTTCCCTTTCCCCTAAGTGGTTTCAGTCGAATCTACCCAGAAAGCTTCGAATATCCGTTTGAAGTTTTCCGGCCAGTGCGTCACTTAGGCCAAACGACTCCATTTTTATACCACACACTCCCCTGACCTCCCTTACCCCTAATCCACGATCAAAACCCCTCAAATCCCACTAAAACTCACAAGATTTCAAGATAGAATTGAATGGTCAACGAACCTTAGCCTAATTATTGAGGATACCTGATCACAATATCCCTAATGTCATGTTCTCAACGAAAACATACCATTCGGGATGTTACGGATCATGGATCCTTGAGAATTCCAATGTCTTGGTCGTCCGGAGTTCTATGCCAGTAAGTCGCCTTTCCACCCTTTAATTTCACTTTTTCTTTTTATAATTTTAACTGTTGTTTTTATTTTTTGGTTTTACTTGCTGAAAATTATGTTAATCAGTCATGCATGTTCTTAATTTTTTGATTAGAGTTTGCGTTGGTTTAAATTCAGTAATGATCTAATGCTCTTTAGTTTGGGTTTATTTTAGTTTGATTGTCATTATGTTCTGTTGTTCTGAGTGGTAAAATTTAGTTCAATTAGTTGGAAATCATTAATCATTAGTTTAACTAGGTTTATTCTTTGTTCTGTTCACACAAAATTGGATTTGGAGGTTTGTTTGAGACTGATTTCAGTTGGTATGAATTATTTGTTCTAAATTCTAAATGTCAGTTTGGTTTATTAGTTTAATTTTTGGTTAAGTTGTGTTATTAAATCCTTAATCAGTTTTGTTTAGGTTTTGTCTAGTTTTAATATGATCGTTAGTGTTCCCTGATTATTGAGTAATGGGTATTTCTTTAGTTCAGTATTAAGTTTTAATTAATTTGTATTGGTTAGCTTAGTTGTTTTGGTTATGAGCAATATGGGTAATTAGGTAAATGGAAATAAAAAATACCGGATAATAATTCAGGGGTCAAGGGTAGGTCAGGCAGTAATTCTAAGGGGTAACAAGGGTAGTTTGGGCATAGGAAAATGGTAGGTTTATTAGAAACAGTAAATGTCAACATGAGGTAAGGGTAGTATAGGAATTATAAGGGGTGTGGAATCTTCTATAAGGGGCTTTAGTGTAGATGTCAATATAATAAGTAAAGTAACTTGTAGTACAAGTCAAGAATAGAGGGATTAAACTGAAATTAAAAGAGGACTAAAAGGAAAACCCAAAATCTGATTGATCCCTCTCTTGTTGCCTATAAAAGGACTTCAAGGTGCCTTGGGAAAGGGGTCTTCTTTTTCAGATTGAGGTTACCCCAAAAAAACTCCCTCTTTAAATTTTTCAGATCTGAAGTAGAAATAAAAAAACTTCAAAAACCAAAGAAAAACAAACAAAAATCTTCGGAAGAAAAAAAACAAAAAAGTTCTTCTGAAACTTTACTGTTGTTTCATCGAATGATTTTGGTTAAATCAAGCTAGTTTTGAGCTAATTTGGTAGATTAATCTGGGATTTGAGTTATTTGCTGAGTTCAGTTTGGTTCAATTTGTGCTGCGATTGGATTTGTTGCTTTGTGTGGATTTTCAAAATACATTTGAACTCCTGGAGTTACTCTGGCCTGCTTGTGATAATCTCTGTTGCATTGCTGCTGTTAATCTCATTTTCTGCCTCCTATTTCGTTTTCCAGGTACACAGCTTAACTTTGATAGTTATGAGATGAAATGTGAAATGTGAACTTATAGTTGAAGCCTGAAATACAATTCGATTCAGCTTTGGAGTTGTGCATTTGGATATATAGTCTGTTAATGATAGCTAGTTTTGCATTTGAATTTGATCTAGCTAGATGGAAACTGGTGATGTAATAACGAACTGAAATGTTTTTGTATTATCTGGACTAATAATAATTCTGTTGCAAATGCATGTGAACTGTTTCTGTAGTGTTGAGTGTTAATCGTGAGTAAGATTGTGTTAATAATTCAGGTTAAGTTTCAACTTTTTATATCAATTCGTGTTCATACATATGTTCGAAAGGTAATTCCATGATGAGGATAGTCTTAAGTAGTTGGATGTCAGCGCAGTTTGTAATCAGATAGAATTGTTAATTAGGATTCTATATTGATCATAGTTGGAAAGGGAATTTGAGTCAAAATTGTTATAGTTGTATTGCAGTTCAAACCTTTGTTTTAATTTCCAGCGCAAGTGTCATTTAGGAATTGAAGTTCAACGTGTCAGTATCTATTTGATTTGGGATAAATACGTTTGAATAATTTGTTGGCTTGCTATTCTTAAGACTCAATCATCTCGCTACACTATCTGGTTGAGTTCGCCTGTTGGGGCTAATTTACAAGTTCAGTGACCATGACTATATGATACTTAGGCCATTGTGCATAACGCAGTTTGGGCTCTTTGGGCCCAACACTGATTCCTTTTCTTGATTTTGTTGTTTGAACTTGTGCCTGAAATCTACAACACTAACTAATTAGGATTTTTCCCTTTATTTTATAGACAAAATTAACATAGAAAATTATAGATTGCTTTAGGTTTGCCTTTTAATAATAAAATGAGATGAGCCTCGCTAAACAAAACAAACAATTACGGGCCCCTCAATAATTACTTACAAAAATATTTAGACTTGGAAGGATCGTTTAGTAAATTTCACGGTCTTTCCCGAAGTTAATAAATGCGTAAATGCTTTAGGCGCGAATAATAATAATATTACTTTCTCAAATAAGGGTGCACATTTATGTGACCCAAATCCAAATCTCAACGAAGTCGAAATGTGTTAAAAGCCACGGGCATACTGGTACGGCGTGGTTCGAGATACATTTTCACGACGTTGCAATTCATGTAAAATTCAACAATAAAAGCGGATTATTAATAAAAGCACATAAAAAGTGGAATATATATGAAAATCAGATAAAACAAATACAACAGTTGAGGGACCGTACTAAAACCACAGAATCCGGGAATGCCTAACACCTTCTCCCGGGTTAACAGAATTCCTTATCCGGATTTCTGGTTCGCGGACTATTAACAAAGTCAAACTTTCCTTGGTTCGGGATTCAACCGGTGGCTTGGGACACCATTAATCTCCCAAGTGGCGACTCTGAAGTTTAATAAATAATAAATCCCGTTCCGACTGTCCTTTAATTGGAAAAACTCATTTATTACGCCCTTCGCGGGAAATAATTCGGGAAAAAGGAGGTGTGACAAGGCCCTTCCATACAAGCCATGAGCCGAGGAGAGCACATCAACAATTGGTCCATCAGAACCACCATAGCCCGGAAAGCTTCGGGGTAGCAAGGCTGAACAAAGCACCATGCATTATCATTATTTTTTGCTAGTTGACTTTCTTTCCGCATTTTAATAATAAGAGCTCCAATGTTCAAAACAATTATGAAATTTATCAAAGCATTTTCAGTTTCTTATAAATCTCACTTTTATTACCCTTATCGTTTACTTTATTTACACAACATTACTATTACTTATCTTGATGAACCGACGATTGTGACTTGCAACGAGATAACGCAACAAACGGATATAGACTCAGAAGAGGTTGTTAAAGAGATTGAGGATTTTGAGAACAGACCTATGTCCAATCTGGACGAGACTGAGGTTGTTAAACTGGGAAATACATATAATGTCAAAGAAATGCGCAACAGTGTTCATATATTGCTATCAGAAAAGAAAGAGTACACGAAATATTTAAAGGAATATGAGGACATATTCGCCTGGTCATATGATGACATGACTGGTTTCAGTACATCTATTGTAGCTCACAAACTACCAACCCATCCTGCATGTCCCCCGGTAAAGCAGAAGCTCAGAAAGTTTAAACCTGACATAAGTTTGAAAATCAAGGAAGAAGTCACCAAGCAAGTCAAAGCCAAGGTTCTATGGGTAGTAGAGTATCCCACATGGTTAGCTAATATCGTGCCAGTACCAAAGAAGGACGGGAAGGTTAGAGTCTGTGTTGACTATCAGGATCTCAACCGGGCCAGTCCGAAAGACGACTTTCCCCTACCAAACCTACACATTTTAATTGACAACTGTGCCAAGCATGAACTGCAGTCATTCGTAGATTGTTTCGCTGGGTATCATCAGATATTGATGGAGGAGGAAAACACGGAGAAAACGACTTTCATTATGCCGTGGGGGATGTATTGTTAAGATGATTCCGTTTGGGTTAAAACATGATGGGGCCACCTACATGAGGGCCATGACTACTATCTTCCATGACATGATACATAAATAGATCGCGGTGTATGTAGACGACATCATCATCAAATCCAAAAGAGCCACTGACCGCATGGAAGATCTGAGGAAATTCTTTAACCGACTGAGAAGGTACAATCTTAAGCTGAATCCCGCCAAGTATGCATTCGGGGTTCCTGCCGGAAAACTACTTGGGTTCATTATAAGTCACCGAGGAATAGAGCTGGATCCATAAAAGGTTAAGGCCATTCAAGAATTGCCACCGCCAAAGAACAAGAAGGACGTGATGAGTTTCCTAGGGAGACTCAACAACATCAACCGGCTCATAGCTCAGTCCACTGTCATTTGTGAGTCAATCTTTAAGATATTGAAGAAAGATGCCACCACCAAATTGACTGATGACTGTCAGAAAGCCTTCGAAAGAATCAAGGAATTCCTGTCAACACCGCCAGTTTTGGTTCCACCCGAACCAGGTAGACTTCTATTGCTCTACCTTGCGGTATTGGATGGAGAATTCAGTTGTTTTCTAAGACAATATGACAAAACAGGGAGAAAGGAGCACGTCATCTACTATCTCAGCAAGATGTTCACCCCATACGAGGCCCGGTATTCTCTATTAGCGCACCTCTTGTTCTCTGACTTGGGTAGCTCAGAAGTTGAGGTATTATTTCTGTGCCTATACTACTTATCTCATATCAAGGATGGATCCGCTGAAGTACATATTTTAGAAGCCCATGCCCACCAGAAAGCTAGCCAAGTGGCAAATCCTACTGAGTGAATTCGACATTGTTTACGTGACTCAGAAGGCAATCAAAGGACAAGCACTGGTAGATCATCTTGCTGAAAATCCCGTGGATTGACAATACGAGCCTCTACAGACGTATTTTCCTGACAAAGAGGTATCTTTCATAGGAAAAGACATTGCAGAATCCTATGACGGTTAAAGAATATTTTTCGATGGAGCAGCAAACTTCAAAGGAGTTGGCATAGGAGCAGTCCTAGTATCATAAACCGGTCAGCATTATCCGGTGTCTGGGAAGCTCAGATTCCCATGCACCGACAATATGGCCGAATACGAAGCGTGCATCTTAGGGCTCAAGTTGGCCATTGACATGAACATTCAGTAGGTTCTAGTGATCGGAGATTCATACCTGCTTGTACATCCGGCCCGAGAAGAATGGGCAACCAAGAATTCCAAGATACTCTCTTATCTGCATCATGTACAGGAGTTGAGGAAGAGATTTACAAAGATAGAGTTTCAGCATGTCCCTAGAGTTCAGAATGAGTTTGTCGATGCATTGGCTACCCTATCCTCTATGATTCAACATCCAAATAAGAATTTCATAGATCCTATTCCGGTAAAGATTCACGATCTGCCAGCTTACTACTCTCATGTCGAGGAAGAAGTGGATGGGAAACCCTGATTTCACGATATCAAGGGATATTTGGCAATAGGAGAATATCCAGAGCATGCAAACGTTACTCAGAAGCGCACACTTTGAAGGTTATAAAATAATTTCTTCCATGGCGGAGGAATCCTGTACAGGAGAACTCCCGATTTGGTAATGTTAAGGTGTGTCGACGCAAATGAAACATCCAAGCTATTAGAAGAAATTCATGCAGGAACCTGCGACCTACATATGAACGGTTTTGTTTTAGCCAAGAAAATACTCCGAGCTTGTTATTTTTGGATGACTATGGAATCGGACTGCATCAATATGTCTGAAAATGCCATCGCTGTTAGATACATGAAGATATGATAAAGGTGCCTCCAAACGAGATTACTACAACAAGCTCGCCATGTTCGTTCGCCGCTTGGGGGATGGATGTTATCGGACATGTCGATACTGCCATGTCAAATGGGCACATGTTCATTCTAGGGGCAATTGATTATTTTACCAAATGGGTAGAAGCAACATCATACAAGGCAGTGACTAAGAAAGTTGTGGCAAACTTTGTCCGCGACCGCATCGTTTGCCTGTACGGTATCCCAGAATCAATCATTACTGACAATGGTTCCAATCTTAACAATGACCTGATGAAACCAATGTGTGAAACATTCAAGATCAAATACAACAATTCAACAGCCTACAGACCTCAGATGAATGGAGCTGGAGAAGCGGCCAATAAAAATATCAAGAAAGCATAAACAGTGGCATGAGAAGTTATCATTTGATTTGTTGGGGGTACCACACCACAATTCGCACATCAACCAGGGTGACTCCTTATATGTTGGTTTATGGTATAGAGGCAGTCATTCCCACCGAGGTAGAAATCCCTTCGTTGAGGATCATACAGGAAGCAAAACTCGATGATGCAGAATGGGTAAAGAATTACTACGAGCAGTTAGCTCTTATAGATGGGAAGACGATGAATGCAGTTTGTCATGGTCAACTTTATCAGAACAGAATGTCCAGAGCCTTCAACAAAAGAGCCAAGCTGAGACGATTCACACCGGGACAACTAGTATTGAAGAAAATCTTCCCACGTCAAGATGAAGCCAAGGAGAAATTTTCTCCCAACTGGTAGAGTCCATATATTATTCACCGGGTTCTAACAGGAGGAGCCCTCATACATGACGAAATTGACAGAGAAGTTTGGCCGAAACATATCAATTCAGATACGGTCAAACAATATTATGTGTAGCCATTTATGAGGTAATTTGAACTATGCCTGACCTGATTCCCGTTTAAGAGGGGATACATAGGCAGCCCTATGGTTTCGGCCATAGTTCAATAAATTTTCATTCCCCCCCGCCATTAGAATTTGGGGCAGAATTTTGAGGAGGACCCTCAAAATTCCAGAGCGAGAGATGTGGTAATGTCTTGAACAGCGTCGCAGTCGTCGGTTCATCTAAAAGAAAATTATTTTCAACTATGCATTTATGTTATATTAAATCTATCAAAATTTGCTTTGTTTGGAAATGCTACCCCAATGATACATACAATATCACCAGATCAAAGTCGAGCAGGTCAAGAAGAGCCCGTGGGGAAACGGACTAATATTCCCCCCTTTACAAAATTCACGATTTTTCATTGGATGCAGGCACCCGAGTCGCAAAATCAGCGATTATTTGAACGCTCATACTTTGCCGGAATACAACTCTCAGAATCATCACCTATTTACAATTTCTATCCGTACACGACACCCCCCAGCAGCCACAATATAGCAATCAGCTATCAGCTATCATCTATCAGCTAGGAGATTTAATTACTATTCACCGTTTATTTTCCTGCATTGCATAAGGCTACCTTCATGCCTTCCGAGACTAAGCACTGTCTCCATCTGCATTTCCTACATTGCATAAGGCTACCTTCCTACCTTTCGAGACTAAGCACTGTCTCCATATGCATTTCCTGCATTACATAAGGCTACCTTCCTGCCTTTCGAGACTAAGCTCTGTCTCCATCCCCATTTCTTGCATTGCATAAGGCTACCTTTCTGCCTTCCGAGACTAAGCTCTGTCTCCATCCGCATTTCTTGCATTGCATAAAGCTACCTTTCTGCCTTCAGAGACTAAGCTCTGTCTCCATCCTACATGGCTGAAATATCACCATTTTATTTCTCTTACATGGCTGAAATATCGCCACTTTATTTTTTCTTGCATGGCTGAAATATTGCCACCTTTGTTTAAATCCTGCATCGGCTGAAATATCGCCACTTTTATCTACATATGATGGCTGAAATATTGCCACCTTTATTTATATCCTGCATCGGCTGAAATACCGCCACCTTTATTTAAATCTTGCATCGGCTGAAATATCGCCACTTTTATTTCTGCTGGCTAAAACATCGCTGCTTTATTCTTGCTTGCATGGCTGAAATATCACCTCTTTATCCATATTGTACGGCTGAAATACCACCACCCTTTTATTTACGTCCTGCATCGGCTGAAAGATCACCACCTTCTGCATTTCATGGGCTGAAAGATGGCTAAATCGACCGAAGGAATCATTGTTCGGAGGCACCATTTTCATAGCCCGAGAATGCCATGCCATAGCCTGGGGACCCCATTTTTATCTTTTGCATATCATTATTCGAAGGCATCATAGTTCGGAGGCATCATTCTCATAGCCCGAGAACATCATTTCACAGCATGCGAATCCTTTAATTATACGTTTCATGGCCCAGGACTTTATGGTCTGAGGATGCCATCCTAACCGTCCAAAGACAACATTCATGGTCCAATGGGAACTTGCATCATGTTTAAATTTACGCACAATATATCTTGGTATTATTCATTTGCAAGTACACCGAGTAGCAACGACCGTCTCAGCTGGAGCGATCTCGCTCAAGTTCCCGCAGCCTACTAGACTATGACCACCCTTCTCAACCTGAACGTCGCGTCCGTTTTTCGAAAATCTCCATCGGCATATTCCGTCAATGGATCCTGAACTACATATGGCATGATTCATGTAAGACCAGGGATATGTAGGTAGCTCAAGAACCAGAGCTTGGTCAAAATTCTTCAATTGTTTCATTCAGTCAAAATTGGCCATCATATCTTTACCCGACAACTCTTTCATCCTCCCCGGGTAAAGAGGGGCAGCTGTTGACACGTAATTTTTCCCCATGTATTTTTATATACAAAATACTTTCAAAATAGCATATGTGTGCATATATAAGCATGCCCAATAGTTTTGGTATTTTTCCCTAATTTTCAAATATTTTAAAATCAATTTTTTGCCATTTTTTAGCAGTACAAAATCAGTAATTATTAACAAAAATTATCCTTTTTTTGATTAACTTATTTTATTCTCTTATTTACACCAAAATATAATTAATTGTACTTTTGTATATTTTTACAAATTTATTTGGTATTTCTAAAGCTAAATTGCATATAATTGCAATTATAGCCTATTTTACGATTAACAGCATTTTGCAATTATAAAATTATCTCCAGTATTTTTTGATTAATATTTATATATTATTAATTATTTTAGTGCTTTTAATTTGTTTTCAAAATCATTTTAACTATTTTTTATATAATGTAAGAGGGGAAATTTAGCTATTTAACACATAGCCCTTTTCTATTTCAATTTAACCCCAAATTCCGCCACAAATCAAAACTAGCCCAATTCCTAAAACTACCCGACCCACGACCCAATTAATTTAACCTGCCCGTCTCCCCTTTCATCATGGCTATTGATCTCTGAGATCAACGACCCTTATTTATCCTTCACCTTTTAATTCACAAACACCCCTACCCCTAAGTTACTTTCACTCACCCAACGCCTCTGAAATCCCGCTCCTCTCGAACTCTCCCGATACCCTAATCATCTCACATCTGTTTTTACCATTTTCCACCGGAATCCATGGCATTCCAGGCCATGGATGGCATGTACTCACTCTCTCTCACTATTAAACCTAAGCTTCTCGAGGTTCTAGACCCCGATCTCAATGGCTCTCTTTAGACCTTTCTCAGATCTGTAGATCTATGGCCTCTCCGGCCATTATTCCGGCATATTCAAGCAATATGAGTCTTTTCGACTCATGATCCGACTTTCCTCAAGACCTTTCTCATTCTAGGGTTTTCTCTGCAACTCCAGGCCGTCTGAGGTTATATACTTACTTATTTTTCTTAGATCTATGCCATGCCTGAGCTTTAATTGACTTTTTAGAGGTTTTCCCAAATTTCCCATTTAAAATCGTTCAATTTCAATTTTAGGATTTCTGAAAAGGATTTCTTCAAATATTTTTATTCTTCCTGTTCTTTCTTTATGTGTGTTTTATGCTCGTATGTTTGCTTCTTACCATGCTTGAGTTTGCTCTAGTTTCTTTTCTGTTTTGCAAGACTTTTCTGTTCTTTGTTGTCACTCTCATGCTCACATATTGATTTGTGTTGTTACTCTGCTATACGTGTTTATGGTTGAGTTCTTTGATTTTTTCTCGCTTTGCTAAGTTCTGTTCTTGTTCCTACTAAGAATTTTTTTCTCTACTATTGTTTAAAAATTCGTATCCTCTCTTTCTTCTGAACTTGATTGTGTATGTTTGTCTCTCACAAGTCTTTTAAAGAGACTTCTAAGCCTCTTTTCAATGACCTGTTTTTCTCATCTCCATTGTCTGACTCTATTGGAAACCTTAGGTTTTGGGTGTTTCTTTGACAAGTGGTACTAGGGCTCCACTTTGGGACCTTAGGCTTTCTGACTCACAATGAGTTTGTAATCAAACTTGAATCCCTTTGGTTGTGACTCTGAAACTTTCAATGATAGACTCTCTCTTTTGTTTGATCTATGTGCTTTATATATGAGAAAATTCTTCTTTCAAAGGGTTTTCACAAACCAAGTGATTTATTTTGAAATCCCTTTAATAAGGCTGATGATTTGTCACTGATTTTTTTGATTGAACCTCATTTACCCTAATGGTTGTTTACTTGGTCTTTTTGTGTAAAAATCCTATGCTTGTGATATTTTCCTTAAATACACGATCTTGTGTATTCCTTCTGTAATTTTGTACCAATTTTCGAATTATTTCTATATTTATGTGACTCTTTCCTTAGTTACTTTGGATTCCCTGTGATCACAATTGGATCTAGGATCCTCTTGGTTGATTTTCGACCTGATGCCCTATTTTTTTTATATAAATACGTTATTATTCCAACTTTCCTTAATTATCCACTACGTATTTGTCCCTCTTTATACACTATATGGTTTCTTTGCCCTAATCAGCCTTACTAAACTGATTTTTTTCCTTATTCTGCCTTGAATAACCGTTTGAACTAAACTCCTTAATTAAAGGAGTCCAGTTGTCTTAATTGACACTAATTGATTGCTATTTTCATGTTTGTGCACTCTTTGCCTATGCACTGCTTGTTTTTCCTATTTATCACACGAACAAAAAATAGTTCCAATTGCATACTTTGTTGCACTACTATTTTGAAATCAGCACTCTGTTTTGCTTGAGATCTTTCGGAATCACATTGAAACTTGGCTCTCTCAAGACTACTGCTTTCTTACTTATTTTCCCTTGAAACTGGTATGTTTTTCATTTAATTTTCTGCATCATCCTTGTGTGTTTACTTTACAGTTCCCGCACTCTTGTTTGTTTTACTTCTCATGTGCAATGACATATGCTAATTGTTTCCTTCCTTGCTCTTTCTATTGTAAATCCCTACTTTTATTCCCTTCTATGTGCTTGAGTTAAGGTATTGGCCTGACAGTACCTAAATTACTGCCCAGGCCATAACCTGATCCACAATGGATCTTAACTCCTAAGTTGGATAGCAGGCTGGTTAGGGGTGTGCCAACATTCCCATTTGCTAGGCATGACCACTAGCCTGCCAAGGCTTCCCCTAATTCCCCTATGCACTCACAATTATTCTTAGACTCTTAAGTTCTGCCCCTCTCTTATAAGCCTTGCTTTGGGACTTGGAGTTCCCTCTGAACTTTGACATATGAGGGCTGACATTTCCACACTGCACTATGATTATAATTCTGCAATGTGTCTGAGGTGTAAGCACTGCCCGGAGCCCTGTGTGACTCTTGGGAACTTTGACACAACCCAAATATGAGAAAGGCTTTTGGAAATCTGATCCTGGAAGTTGGCTTATCTCATATTGTTGGACTTTGAGTCTGAATTAGGCTGTTTGGATGTAGCTGGAGCTTCTGATGTAATTTTACTTTTCCTTTCTAATTCATTTTGGTCTTTAATAATTTGTAATAACAATTGGGGATGGCTAGTGGAAAGGGATGGGGATGAATGCATGCAAAGGGTAGAAAACTTGCCTATAGGTTATTTACAATTTCCGCATTCTGCATTTTAATAAAACTCATGCCTACATGTTTTCCTGCATTTTAGAAATTTTGCCTATAAGTTCTGCATTCCTGCATCTTAGAAATCATATCTATAAGTTATGCATTTCTTAAATCATGTCTATAAGTTCCGCAAATTATGTCTATAAATTCTGCATCTTAGAAATCATGCCTATAGTTTCCGCATTCCTGCATCTTAGAAATCATGCCTATAAGTTCTGCATTTTAGAAATCATGATCTTAGGTTTCTGCACTTCTGCATACACATGTCATTAAGCAAACAGTCATAGGCTTAATAAATAACCAGCTTCACTCTTGATACCATGCCTATATGACTCTTGCATTTACGTAATCTTTTAAAACCAATGACGCTTAGACATCATTATAGGAGAAAATTATTTGAATTAGCTTCATTTATTTCATCTACAAATCTAAAATCAGTCATAAGGTCATTTGAAATATGCATATTTTTGTTTATAAAAACCAGCAACCTTTTTCCCGAAAACCAGTACGCTCTATTAGATGTCATGCCTATAGGTCTCACTTAGGCAAACTATTAGGTAATTAACTGCATCAATTTTGATAAACTACATCCAGAAAAGGCTAATTCGGACTCCTCATCTAAGAAATATGTAATGAATCAGCCCAACCCACACTTTTAATTTAATTCAGACCAAACCAGTATTTAAAGTCATGCTATGTTTTCCCTTTTCAGTGAGGAGGGAAAACATTTATGTATTTTTGCTTGTCACATAGACTTTTATCCTTTGAAACTCTGAAAAGCCCCAACTCCCTTCCCTTCAGGACTAGTGGTTTCAATGCCTCCAGGACTGATAGGATTAGGACGGGTAATAGCATGCGTTATTAGATCGAGGGTGGTGGAGCAGCTTAGGATGCTTGACCAAATTGTGCCCGCCTCTTGAGTGCTCAACGGATTCAATATGGTGAGTGAAACAACAAAAGGGGAAATAACCCTCCTAGTCAATGTGGCTGGCATAACCCAAAATGCCAAATTACATGTCATCGAAGGAGACATGAGATACAACGCCTTGCTCGAAAAGCAATGGATACACTGCATGAAAGCCGTACCATTAACCCTTTATCAAATGATGAAGTTACCGATATAGGATGGGATAAAAACCGTCTACGCGGAAAATCATGCGACAAGAGAAATGTTTGCGGTACATGACGTGGCGCCGATACCGGTACCTCCACCTTCGAAAGAGCCAAAGGATAAGCAAACAGTAAAATAGCGAAAACAAGCTACGCCCTCTGCTAAATTCGACTAAACAAAGCAAAGGTCCATACTGCATCCTCATAGCAAAAAATTGAAACATATCGGGGACGAGGCACCATTAGAACTACGGTATGCTCTCCTCCATTTTTTAATTACGTCTTACACTAACCTAAGTGTAGGTATCCGATCGAAACAGCTAAAGCGCTTCCCAACTCAAAGGCCTTAGGTTTAAAAAGCATGCGTTGCACTCTTTTCCTTCGATCGGGTTTTCATCCCAAGAAGGATTTTACTGGCAAGGTTTTTAATAAGGCAACATCTATATGCTACTAAGTAAAACTCAACAAATATTCAAGGCTTCTCTTGCAATCAACCTCGAATATTGGGGGGCATCCCCCCTAGAATGTCACTTACTCGGAGAAGCCAAGATGCGTTGAAGAGGGTCTCGATAGGAAAACAATGTACCGGGCCAAACGGTCGAACGAACCGTGCCCTAATAGAATAACTCAAACCATAACAACCAAGAAAATATACTTGTACCAAGTAATCAAAGAATACTTCCAAAAATCATTTTAAGTTTAAAAGAAGCTCGGTATTTTTTGCAAAAAATGGCTCCTCTATCAAAAAATGTCCCGAACACTCGGGGATTAGCATCAACGACTCAAAGCAATACAACCCTTGGGTCAGAGTTTCAAACTCGTGAGCCTTTAATGAGGCAACAACAAGATAAAAAAAGAACTTTAGAGCCAAAAACGACCCGAACACTCGTGGACTGGCATCGAAAACTTAAGGCCACATGACCTCCGGGTGGGAAACTCCAAAATTGCAAGCGCTCAATGAGGAAATACCAAGTTTACAAATAATGGCTCCCGAGCTGAGAAATCCTCGATGACTCGGGGACTGTCGTCAGCCACCGTGTCCAACAACTTATAAAAAATCTGAGGCCATAAAACCCCAAATGGGTAGACTTAGTCTCATAAGACCTACATAAGGCAATTACAACATCTGTAAGACCTCAAGCAAGGCATGAACTATACTTTTACCAAGTAGCTAAAACTATAAGACCTCAAAGGCATGTAAAACTTGTAAGACATTACTAAAGGCATAATCCCGATCTTAAAGTTAAGGTTTATATCAAACTTGTAAGACTCCTAAAAAGGCATACCCTTGATATAGAGGCCAAAACTACTTCACTTTGGGACTGGAAGGCTCTAGCCAAACGAAATGACTATTGTCACAAGGTTGTACCAGCCAAACTAACGTGACTCGGGGAAGCCCGACTGTTGCTATAAAATCACAAGCTTTCAATTACTTCGAATATACTTTGAAAATAACCGATTAAACAGGCTACCCTCGACACTACCGATAGAGCTTCAACCATGTCAGCTCCTTATTACAGGCTTCGAGCTACTCAGCCTATGAGCCAAACCTCCTGAGGTGCTCGATCATCGCTATATAAAGGCTCACAATCAAGGTTTTATCAAACCGTCAAAGAGTCGGGCAAACACAACTTTAAAGTCTTGAACGAGGGAAAAATAAAGCCTATAGTAGAGGTCGCATCGACCAAATGCATAAGAGCCACTGTCTCCAGCCCATGAAAAAGGTCGTACCGACCTAAAGCCTAAGAGCCACTGACGCCATCTTACATTAAAAGGTCGTACGGGCCCAACGCGTAAGAGCTCAAGGCCCAACTTTAAATTCGAAAACTTAATGGTCAAATGAGCTCGAGTAAAAACCCGACTCAGAGACTGAACCCAAATAATGAACTAAATATGCCTAAGGACAAAAGCATAAGAGCTCAAACACCAGCTTATATTAAAAGGTCGTGCTGACCAAAGCGCATAAGAGCCTACGGGCCAGCCCAATGAGCCTCATGGTCATACTATGGATCTAAGGATCCCTTCCAAACAAAAGACCAAATCATCCGGCTAATAGCCAACAAATATCAAGGCAAAAAAATGTGGAAAGACAAAAATACGAGGATTCTTTTTATACATGTATGCGAGAGAATACCAAATCAATTTACAGAAGTTCTCCAAGAACACTACATACAAAATCAGAAAGGGAAAGGCCTAATCTATGCCCCCTCCTTGGGGACTACGACCTGTTTCTCGCCATCCTCGGCATTGGACAAAAGGGACTTAGCACCATATTCTCCCTACTTTGCCTGCTTCACCTCTTCTGAGAGGTCAGAACTCCTAACACTAATCTCTTCGAGTGTTTCCCTTTGATATTTGCATCGGGTATACTCCAAGTTCCTACTCTCACGATCGATAACCCTTCTCAGCTCAGCTTGAGCATCGATTGCGTCCTTCAAATAGACCGCCACTTTCTTATCAGCCTTAGTTTGGCTCATTACGGCTTCGTCCCGACATTTACAACTTTGGCTTTATCTTTAAAATCGACATGGACGGAAAAAAAACCACCTCAGAATAAAGCCGCTGAGCTTCCTCGAAGGTTGAGAGCACATCTGCTAGTTCGACTCCATCTACCACGAAAGAAACCCGAGGGGTACACGGTCGATCAGCATATACGGCTCCTAGTCTCGGACATCCCTCGATGTACCTTTGATAAGGGAAGACATATTCTCACATAGCTTCCGGCCTAGACTTATCTTGTTGTAAGCACCACCACCTTATGAAAGCCCCTTTTTCTTATTATTGTCGCTCCATAGCCCAGAAGCTGTCAGTTCTTCTCCCTCTCCTACAGGGTACGGCCTCGCTCTAAAGGATTCCCTGACGCCTACGGTGATGAGGTTAGTACATGCAAAAAGAAAATGCCCTTAAAGGAGCAAATCACACAGTGCATACTGTGGCGTTTTGCCTCCCATCTGCCCTTAGACAAAACTCGCCACTTGCGCTCATTGTAAGTCGAGCAAGTCGCCTGCTTCCGAGCCTAGTCCGTCAGGCCGGGGACCTCGCACGTCGTCCATGAAATTGCTGCAGGAAAGGAAAGGAAGGCGCATTTATAGAACCTGTCTGTGCCATAAGCAAAACTACGAAGGTACGAGTATACCACTTACGTGTAAAATTCCACTCCTCAGGGAATGGCGAAAACTCCATAGGAATAACATCAATGGTATGTACACGAACGAATCAGCTCACCCCCTTCCGATCTCCATCTTCTTCGTCATCAACAACAAAAGATGTGGTGGATTGGCATCGTAAGGTTAGAAGACCTCGATGGTGAAAAGGCCAGTGCAGCCTGATAAGATGACTGAGCGTGAATTCAAGTCCCACTCTCTCCGACACGAACCTCATCATCAATACTCTCTGCCTACCTCAAAGGCCGATTAAAAATACTAGTTTAAACATTTCTCTCTTTGGGATAATGTGCCAACAGAATCGCCTCGGTCATTTCGTAACCATATCATACACTTGACGCCACTATACAATGTTTTTGGGTCAGCGACACCTGCATTAACTAAGTCCCGAGATGGTACTCGATCTCGAGGACCACCGTCAAAGAGAAGATAGCCTTCGAGAAGCCATTGGCGTCATTACAAGTCCCGAGATGGTACTCGATCTCGAGGACCTCCATAAAAAAAAATAGGCATCGAGAAGCCATTGGCATTACTACACCACCGAGATGGTAGCTGATCTCGACGATCTTCACCAAAAAGGGGATACTCTCCAAGGATCCATTGACATAATCCTAAGCCTCGATATGGTACCCGATTTCGAGGACCTCTCCCAAAAATAGATAAGCTCTAAAAACCTACTCATATAGGCTTGGCCTCAAGGTACTATCTAAACCCAGGTAAGCCCCTATTCGAGATCTATCTGCGATGCTTTAAGGCCATTTACATAGAGTTCAAAGCTAGCTTCCAGGTAGCCCAAGCTTGAGTGAACCCCGCTCGGGGACTACTCCCGAGGGCCTAATGGCTATCTTTATTCTCAGACTTCTAGGAAAGTCCTCCCATCGATGTCTATTGCGGGGTCTAAAAGGCTATGTCCCGTGCTTAAAATTCGGAGCCCCGACTCTCGTTCAACTCGAAGCCAGAGATCCCGACACCCCGAGTTTATCAATCCAATATGGGCTTAGTCCAAAGAGCGAAAACAGTCCAGATCTAGAGAAATACTTATACCCAGGCTCGGTACTTATACCGGCCAGTAGAATCACGCATTCATATTCTTCTCAAGTGCAGATAAAGGGATATAAAGCATAAATCAGAGACAGTTCAAATAAACATCTTTTTCGCTAATAAGCAACGGTTACAAAGCCCACGAGGGGTCCTTACACAGGATTACAAAGCCCACGAGAGGTCCTTACACATTATTACAAAGCCTACGAGGGGTCGTTACAGAGAAACAAAGAAGCAAAAAAGTGTACATACAATGAAAGCCAAGAGTCTAAACTATTCTCGGGGGTGTACTCTTGGCAACGTTATCTTCAACCACCACCCCCTCAGGAATCATATATCCGTAAGCCTGATCTCGCCCCCTCCCTCACCCACGCCAACGACATCTTAAAGGACGAGGAAAGAAAAGGGGATGAAGTGCCATATCAGGCCGGAGTAGGGAGGTGAGCTGTGGAGTAAAGTCCGAACGCCCTCTTGAGCAGTGGTGTAGAGTCCAAATATCTTCCTGAATGGTAAAAAATAGATATCCCCATTTCATCATCTCGAGACAACAACAACAATGACAGGTCAATTCAATCTCGCTCGGTAAGGGAAGGCTCTAAAAAAGGCCATGGTGTGGCTGATGGGAACGCCCCCATGTAACCTTAAGGCCACAGGCCTCAAACATAGGGGATAACAATGGATGAGGATGAATAGAAGAAAGAGTTAGAATGATATTGTAAGGCACTTGAATGAAGAAATGATCTCAGAAGGCTTCCATTTATTAAGAGTTGCAGTATAACCAGCAGCCCCATCAATGTCTTTGAAAGACGTATCAACAGGCGCAATCAATGCATTTTTTGGGAACTAAATCGATGGCGATATTGTTGCCTTGGAGAATCGGATCGGCAGTATATTGAATGACACTAAAAAGATGAACCGACGGGATGCCTCAATTATCACAAAAGCTTATGGCATAAGTATGACATCATCACAGAAATTTTGAAAAGATTAATATCAAAGTCGTTTCTTATCGTTCCACTTTAAGAAACGCGGGGACTATCTGTATGCGGTAAAATCAGAGGGTCCAATTTTTGGCCATTGCAACGCCTTGTAAGAGAGCTTTCCATAGGCTCGCGACTATGGTCGAGATTTATCTCGAGGGGGCATCGGTGTCCAACCTCGAGGCAGTGCAAGTCGACGGCTATGGTAGAACAGTGGGAATTTCCCTATGTACACGCCTGGGGCTAACAAAGTCTAGAGGTCTAACTTTGAACCGTATCAGGGAATTAGGGGGCTATACCCGCCCCATATCCTTATAATTAATGCGTTTTGTACTATGTTCCCCCTCATATATAAATGGGAATCCTTGTCATTTTAAACAGGAATCGGTTGCTTAATACTAAATGTCACACCTCCTTTTTTTTATACTCTACTTTACCCGCGAGGGCGTATAGGAGTTTTTCCACTTTAAGGACAGTCGGAACGGGATTAATTATTTAAGTCTTTCAGAGTCGCCACTTGAGAATATAATGGTGTCCCAAGTCAGCAGTTTAATCCCGAACCGAGGAATGTTTGACTCTGTTACAGTCTGCGAACTAGAAATCTGGATAAGGAATTCTGTTAACCCAGGAGAAGGTGTTAGGCACTCCCGGATTCCGTGGTTCAAGCACGGTCGCTCAACTGTTGTATTTGATTTTATCTGATTCCGATTATATGTTTTTAAATCATGTGCATTAATGTTCCGCTTTTTCAAATTTTAAGAATTGCAACATCGTGAAAATGCATTCCTTGACCACACCGTACCAGTACGCCTGTGGCTTTGGATACATTTCGACTTCGTTGGGAGTAGGATTTGGGTCGCATAAATGTGCACCCGTTCATGAGAATGTATATTGAAATTGTGCCTAATGGTATCTATTTCTTTGTTACTTTGGGAAAAACCATGTAATTAGCTATACGGTCATTCCGATGTCTAAATTATCATAATCGTTATTTGAGGGCCCCGTGTGTTTATTTTATGACGAGCCTCATATCATTGTATTTTAAAGGTTAAACCTAGATTATGCTAATTTTTCTATCATTGTTTTTTCCTTAATAGAAATAATTGTTAGTGCATTTTTATAACAGTTCCCATGATCATTTATTCGGATCCAGGCCACTGCACATTATTGGGCCTGGAATTTGGACTAATTTAATAGAAGTGCGCAAGTATGCATAAGGCTATTTAAAGCCCAGTCCACAGTTACGAATTCAAATCTCTTGGGCTTAGAAGCTTTCATGGTTGAATCCAACTTTCTATGCCTGGACCCGTCAAATTAATAACTAAATTTGAAG
>MU713489.1:6697-27255 GCA_026770625.1 Nicotiana glauca | reverse complement strand
TTTTTTTTGGGTGGTGGTGGGGGGGGAGAGGGGGGTAGGGTGGAGGAGTGGCAAGTATTCAAAGCAAACGATAAAAGGGCTCCATAGAAGATAGGTGAGGTGGTGTATGGTTGTTGTTTATTTGTACAGAAAGTGAAAAGAAATACACTCTTCGTCTCATTTTATGTGATATAATTTGTTGAGTGCAAAATTAAAGAAAGAAAGACTGACTTTTAAAATTTATAATCTAAAATAAGTTTTAAATATTACTTGTGTAGTTATAAATTATCCCATAAGGAAACAATGAGAAATTTATATTTATATTATTTTAAATATAGAAAAATATCGTTCTTTTAGAACATATTAAAAAAAAGAGTTTCCAAAAACTTTCCACAAACCAAGACCCAAAATTATTTAGTTTTAAGGCAGTTCTTGATTTGGGGATACATGCCAACGGATAATATATACAGTAACATATATACAAAAATAGCTGCACACCTAATCTCGTAAGCTATAAGTAACCAGCGGATATACAACATATATATAATTCATAGTATAATATATGTATAGCAGCTAGAAAAAGTAAACATTAACTCTACCCGGTTATTTGTGTAACAATCACTAAAAAATTAATAGCTCGTTTTGGAAAAGCAAGGAGTTTGTCTCAAAATCTAACTTGGAGATCAATTGTTAGAAAAAAGATAGGCGCTCATCCAACCACTTAAATACTGATATTATTTTTGCCCATTAGAAATTCAAACTTGAGAACTTAGAAAGTTTTTCAAAAAAGAAAATACAACCTCAGGAATATGTAGTTAACAATTACGCCTTGCTCTGGAGATCAAGATTTGCATTTCCAATTAATTAATCAAGTCCATTGACGTAGAAACAAATACGTTCCCACATTTTCTCATGTTGAATTTACATGAAGAAAAGATATATGAATGTGAAAGGAAAACGAAAACGAAAAAGAAAAAAGGAACAAATACACGTGGTAATCGACGATATACACATGATTTCCCTCCTCTAACAGTCTAACTTCACTGCTTTTTCTCCCAACTTTGAATAGCCAAAACTGGTTTTCTGCAAGTGACACTTCACAAAATTGTTGGAAACACAGACTTCACAATCTGGGGCTGATATCAAGATCTCTATCCCCGTCCAAGAATCGGATTCTACTTGTACTTCAGTTCCACATTGATCCTTTTAACTTTCTAGCGTTCTCTATTGATGTGTTATCTGGGCTTTTGCCATATTGATCTGTCTCAAAATGAAGCAGTTCAGATAAATAGTTCAACAAAAAACTTAGGCATAATACATAAACAGGCCCTCAAACTTGGCCTCAGCTGGTAAGTATGCCTTCCAACTTTCGGTGTGCACAAGTAGGCACTCAAATTGTAATGAGGACGTAAACACAAATGTTGACGTGGCACATAAATTTTGGAGGTGTCTAGATGACCATTCTGTAAGTTGGAGTATTCAACTGACAAAGTGGAGATAAATAGAGGTGCCTACTTGTGCACACCCAAAGTTGGAGGACATACTTGCCAACTGAGGCCAAGTTTGGGGGTCTGTTTATGTATTATGCCAAAAACTTAACGCGCAAATTTAGTGTGTATGCTTCAACATTCGTAGTTATTCTAAAATTTAGGGAGGGCAGGGAAAGGCAGTTGTGAAGTCATTGTGTTAGCAAATGGGATAACAAACTTACTAATTAATGAGGGATCTGAAGAAGAATAAAGGAAATGCTGTATAAGCACACAGAAATGGCAACACCAGCGATAAAGTTGTGGAGCAGCTTTTGATTGTCTCTTGTGGGTACGAAAACGGATTTGAGTGTGTTGGTTAGTTCAAAAAGCCGGCAGGATATCTGCAATAAGCAAGCAATGATGAGATAGAGCCTGGGAGGAGAAGAAGATGGTTTACAACTCAAAATTGAAAGAGTATATATGCTTACCAAGACATAAATTGCTGTAGTCAGCATGAAGTTTAGCATAGGATAGCCCGGGATAAAGGAAAGGAGCCATTTAGGCTGTCCATTCGGCATATTTGATCTGTACAAAAAAGCCATAAAGCAATAAGACCACAAAGTTCATTATTTTGGCCGACGTCCATCAAAAAATCACTAACGGTTGCTACTTGCTAGAACGAAGGAAAGTAGGTTTCAGTTGGATGGATGAGGACGCTAAACAAAAATTAGTTTGAAATTTATGATCAGTATCAGATTACTAACAGATGAAGAGCAAGGATTTTATTCCCTTCTTTCACTCACAGATGCCAACATTGAAGAGCACAGTAAATACAAGTTTCAACTAAATCTGAAAACTTTCAAGGTTTGGTGATGTTATCATATTAATATAATTTTCATTTGTACATGATTGTGTTACTAAAAAAGTTGTTGCCGTTTGGCTAGGAGGTTTCGGATCCAAGCTGTTGAAACAAACCTTGCAGAAATACAAGGTTAGGTTGCATATAATAAACCAAATGTAGTCCAACCTTTCCCTGAACCCCGCGGATAGTGGGACCTCACTGCGCATCCCTTTTATTGGTACGCGATAGCATATCAATAGGTCAAGGTTAAACCCGAGGGAGCAATTATTAACCTTTAAAAAAAAATCAACATACCTCAGCCAGATATGGAACTGCGAGATATAGGTTTCTAAGGTAATTTTGCCGAGCCACCTGCAATAATAGACCACTGTTAAACAAGGAGAAAGAAATGCAGTCTCAACTATATTTAAAAGAACAAATAAATATTCTAGATTTTGTAGAGCTTGATCATTCGTATTAGAACTAAGTAAAGGAAGATACAAAAGCCGCAAAAGGGAAAGGGAGAATGAGGCAAGGACAAATGACAGGAAAGGAAGGCATGACGTCCTGCGATTATAAGGCACCGCCTACTGGTTTAGAAAACTTACGCTAAGAGTGTCAAAGAGAAATTCCGCAGCTCCTGAGTGAAATTACGTAAGCAAATGTAAACACTGCAAGGCAAATAAAGCAAATGAGAAAAGTAATACGAGACAAACTTTGGTTGAGTACATTTTAGGTAAGCACAGAGCTTTTTAATTGTTAGTTCTTCACACAATCAAACGGCAGTAATTTGCATTAGTTTAAGTTTCGTGCAAAATGAAGGGCTAAAGAGAATTAGAAGAATAATACATACGTAATGGGAATCCACGATGTGTAGGGGTGGAGATTGTTGTAGGCTACCTTATCCAGCTTGTATATGTATTCAAACCACAAGTACCCAATCTAAGGAAGACAATGCCACAAATGACAAATTTCACAAATTAGAAAGATAATCTGCAATGCCTATTTTTTAACTAATCTGAAGAACGTAAATTCAACTCACTATTAAAGATATTGCACAGATGGATGTCTTGATTGTCCGTCTCCGCTTTGGTTCAGACTCCTCCAGTTTCTCCATCCACTTCTCAACCTGAAAGGATAAGAAACTGCAAACGTCAGTCCTATGGAAGAATGAAAGAAAAGTGGGACGAAGAACTAAGAATCAAAGTTCTTTTGACATTACATTTGGGTGAAAATAGGCATATATCATGCCAATAATCCATATATAGCGGTCAAGCCCAGATCTAAAATGCCATTCATGCAATCGAGGGAGATCTGGCTTGGCTGGATCAGTATAGCCTACAATTGTGAAAAGAAGAAAACACACATCAGATGACAGCACTTAAGCAGCATGTATAAAATAAAAACAAAATACAGGAAACCTTTTCGAAAACGTTCTTTACAATTCATGCAACCACAATAGGATACCAAGATAATTTCTGTTACAACAACAATACATGAACCTAAAATTAAGCAACCTTTGAGTGTTGACATTGGTCAACATTTAGGTCCACATAGTGACAGATCCCATGAAGACATCAATCTAATGGCAAAAATATCGCAAACCATATCTACTTCCGAATTATTTACCTCAAAGTCTTAGTTTCAAAAACTTCTGATGACAAAACCTGAAAACCAGTATATAATATTTCCTCGGAGTATAGGGAAATGTTCATATCAACATAGTTGAATTAATATTGAGACCAACACTTACAGTTTCCCAGCACAGAGTATTTGAGAATTTATAGTGATTGTAGACAGAAAAAAATGTATGAGAATACGAGTAACCAACCTAACATAAAGGCGAAAGGACCCCAAACAAATTCAAATACTCCAGGGATCTCCCAAACCAAGATAACCACAACAAAGCACATAAGAAACTTCACAGCCATTACTGATCTTATCTCGTTGTACTTGTGGCCAATGCCAAGGGCTCCATAAACCATGAGGGTGAAAAGCGTGTGCATCGGGCAGATGTAATACAGCATGTAGTCGTTATTGAGAACAATACAACAAAATATTACAAAAAAATTTAGCCTCCACATCATCTGCATAAAAGATAAAATTTTCATTATTAATAATGCACAGAGAATGGATATGCGAGATAAACTACTAACTGAAGTCTTCCGATATCAAACAGCGATAAAGTACAACATAAACCCAATGTTACCTGAGCAAACCGAGCTAGGCTAAAATCCTTTCTTATGTAATAATAGGAGAAGTTCCCAAAACCAGTCATCCATACGTATGCGGCAATAAAAACACGAATTGCATTGTATATCTCTATTGCAGCAAAATAATGATAAATCAAAAAGAGAACCTGTTACAGAAAAAGGATAGAGTGAGTCAATATAGAAAGCTCAAATAATCTCTACAGGAGGTGTATCAGTGTTTAAATGAGATTTTTAGATATTTCCTCTTTTCAGGAGGTGCGGTTTTGAGATAAATCAAGTGACGAATGTTACACATCGCAAAAGAAGTTGCAAGATTCATTCGCACAACGTATTAACACACCTTTACTTGAGGTAGTAAAACAAAAATGCATCTACACTTGTGCCCAAGATTACTAAAGAAAGGAGATCACAAAGAAAGTATTGCCAAAAGAATCCACATAGGCCCAGAGTTACGTCATAACTAAAATGAAGCATGAATAGGTGAAGGGAATGCAACAGAAAAAACTTGCCTGCATCCATCCTTTCCACTCCTCTGTCTGATGGCGATTAAGATAGAGTATCGCTTTGCCAGAAAATGCTGATTTGTCATTATGTTTCTTGAGAGAAGTCATTGCCGAAACTATGATCAGAAGAACATACAGAAAGATGAAGAGATCACGATTGTAGCTCTGTTCAAAGAAAACATCACACAGAAACCTGTTATCGATTGCTGGTCTCATGGATATGCGAGTGTAACAAAATCTTAAACGTCTCAGCAAGCGCACAAACTAAAAATACAATTGCAGCAACATGGAAATATTTGAAGATCATGTCCATAGAATTAGTCCACTATCAGAGTTCATATTCACTCCTCCATATCCACAATCAATACATAATTAGGGGGAAGGAGGTAACAGAAGGTAGCAGTTCATCCAATATGAACTGAGTACTTGCTCGAAAAGAATTTCAACTGGGTAAAACATGAAATTTTTCAAGCAGTTACAGTTTTGCAACAGGAACAATCATCAGCTTCGAGAATCGGATAATCCAATGCTATGAAAAAGAATAAGGTTTAGACACAACCATGCTTATCATATGCTAGTGTATTCTTTCAGTTATTTATAGCATAGTTTGTTATACATGACCTACACTTAAAAAATTGTGTTATGGAAGTTGCAATTCCAAGAGTTCAATCAAGATAACAAGGTTCAGGAGTTCATAATGCACAAAGAAGAATCTAAAGTAACACACCATTTTGTCTGAACTGGGTTAAAGTATATTTCATATGAATATGCAAGCCCGTGGTTGCTTGATGAGCACCTCAAAGTACACGTATGTGCTTATTCCATGAGATGATTTGATAGTTGTGGTGGTGCAAGAAAACTTCCAATTAAGGATACATATTACACAGCACAATCTTAGCAAATCAAATTTTATACGTAGTTTCAGGAATAGAAGATCACACACCTTAGTAGAATCTGCAAAGAGATTTGTACGGTCACATATATAGTAATAGAACAGGATTCCCCCAAATTCAGACCTGTATGAGATCATAAGAGAGAAATATTAAAATTAGAAAGAAACTGTATGCCACCATAATCAAAATATCCAAGTGACTCACATTGCTCTCAGAGTTGCTCGATTTTCTAGCAAAAAGGCATCCTCCATCGTAAGAAACCTACAAAATAGGTGGAAAATGTTAAGGAAACACCGATGATGTCAGAAAGAAGAAATGTTCAGCAAATTGCATGTATGTAGCAGACAGCAACAACAATAACAACAACAACCCAGTGAAACCCAGTATGATAGCAGACTGACCTAATAATATTTGTTTTTATCGATGAACTTGACAACTTCACAGACGGAGATTTTGAAAGACCTCCTTCCAGTAAGACAGCTCGATCTTCTTCCTTGGTATTTGAGAGTTCCAGTTCCGCCAGATTATTATCTGAATGACTGCTTGCACAGAAAAGTAAACCATATAAATAAACACACTTCAAAGCTACATTAAATAACAACCCTGGGTTAACCTCCATGTACACAAAACAATTACTGTAGCGTTTAAAAGTTAAAATGCCCAAAGAAACTTTTTGTCCTTAATTAAAAGTTCAATTCTGGACAGGCATAATAAAAATGCTTCAATTCCACAAAGTTCACTCTTAAAAAAACAAATAACAAGAACAATACTAGTGGTGACCCCCTGTGGAATGAGATGACACAAGCT
This sequence comes from Nicotiana glauca, assembly GCA_026770625.1. NCBI lineage: Eukaryota > Viridiplantae > Streptophyta > Magnoliopsida > Solanales > Solanaceae > Nicotiana > Nicotiana glauca. The sequence continues at coordinate 20,550 of MU713489.1, read as the reverse complement.
AATCCTTGGAAGGGGGTTCTACAATTTTGAAGGGAAACATAAGTGAGAACCTCAAATGCATCTTAATTATCTAATAGAAGTACTACCACACTGAAGTCAATCTTACCTTTTCTAAAGATCTCTAAAGCATCAAAACTAGTACAGATAGTGCAATGCAGAATTCAAAACCTTACTCCAAGGATACTCGAGGTCTCTCATCGATTTCTTAATAGTGCAATGCAGAATTTAAACCTTACTCCAAGGATACTTGAGGTCTCTCATCGATTTCTAAATAGTGCAATGCAGAATTTAAACCCTTCAAGTTCTAACTCCCCCATCATGCCCCTCTGGCAACCATTTGTTGGCCTAAATTTTCTCCCACATGAATCTTTAAACAAGCCTTGGCGTCTCCAATATCTACCATGCCAATTTAAAATTCTACCAGGAATTCACGAATATTAAATCAAAAGCCCACCTCAGGACATTGCTTGAAATATAGTACAATGTTCATTTTAAATTTCAACATTGCGAGGTGGTGCGAGAGAGGAGGTGAGGAGGTTGATTATAACTTAATTTCTCGACAAGAGTTTATAATCAATGTAGGAGTCTCACTTGGGATAGATATTTTGGACGATAAACACAAAGAAAGTCAAAATGCTTTTCAAGCAGGAGTGCAGGACTAAGCAGGCAATGTATCATTCTTTTTATGGAGAGAATTGTGAACCAGCAGCTGTGGAAATTGAGAGAGAGAATCTATCGAAAAGATGAATGAAGGAAGAAATGATAACTTAGACATGGCGTGTTTGGGCAAGGCTGGATACGGTTGGGAGAGGGGAAAATTGAACTAGTCAATGTAAGGGCTGGAGTTGGGGAGAAGGTGGTAAAACGCAGCAGTGGCAGGGAAGGCTGGTGATCGGTCTGCTTTTCTTTGCTTCTATATTTTTCTTCCTTTTGAGAAAAGATAAGTTTGCCCATTCTACAAAAGCTGATTCGGACACCACCATTATTCAAGGAAAAAAGTCTAGCAACCAAAATAGGTGGCATCATACGAGCTAAATGTACCAGTTTCCGGAGGCAAATACAGCCAGGAAAAAACTATAGAAGGACCTTTGGGCGCTAACAGTTAGACCTGGATGGTTCAACAGACAACTGCCAAAATCAGAGTTTTTAGACCAGGTTGCACTTCTCTGAATGGATACGGAATGTCATGTGCCTTTTGTCCCAATCCGTTGTCTTCCTACTATCTTCTTAAATGTAGCTTTAATCAAATTTTCAGATTCTTTGTCATCTTGAGAATCCATCTTTCCCCCAAAAGCCTGAATCCACCATAGTATTCATATTCCACACACATACTACTTACTAGTATCAACACTGTTGCGTCTGTATTATCCACCAACATTGTAGACAGTGTATAACATAACATTTGTCTGCATTGTCTAGATGAGACTAGGTCATATAAAATCCTATTCTGATTTTAAAACAAAGCCATTAGACATTTTTTGGCAAGCGACTTAGAGAACACACATAAATGGTAGAACTGTCTTTCCCACAGTAATCCCAGGCACAAAAGTAGGCGAATTGCTTAAACTTCTTTTTTTAATCTTTTAATGTTTATCTATAATCATCCTGTTTCTTTCTATTAAGCATGGTGCATAGCAGCCTACTTTTTTATTCAAAATATAATATACTTTAAAACATTTTTTGTGGCTCTTAACATGTCTCAATAATCTGTAAGCTGAGGATACATGAGTTTTCATTCTTTCCTTTTTATTTTGGATAGAGAATGGGTAGGTTACTTACACTTTATAGGGAGACAACCACTTCTTGTACTCCAACCACTCAGCATATATCCATGCGACGAGGACAGGGATATAACCAAGTAAAAATGACACCTGAGATATAATAAAGGTAGGCTTCAGCAGATATCTACACAGAATTTTGTCAAGAGAAAAATCAAAGAAAGCACTACAATTGATGTGTCCACATTGCAGCAGTACAGGTACATTGAAACCTTAAAATGCAAGTATATCTTGGTTCAAACACACTGTGTTAACAATAATTCCAGAATGACCAGATTCTATGACATGCAGATAGAAAATTCTTCGAGCAACCAGAACCTTAATGCCATACAAGGTATATTAAACACACAAAAAAAAAAAAATTAAGAAAAGAGCACTCTGAAAATCTATAAATAGAAATGAGATTGACTTATTAGATGTCATCAATGAGAGGTCTGACGTTCAGTATCACTATCGCGTCAGCCATAACATAAAACTGTATATATCGTCATAATAGATCAGACTTCAAGCACATACTCCAATTTTTGCTCTATGAGATGTCAAAATTTCATTTAAGGTGTGTATTCCTGCATTTAACTTGATCAGTTCACAGTTTCACACATACCTCAAAACTATCTATTCTCTACTAAAGCATGCCTCGGTGAGCTACTCACCCAAATTTCCCTTAATACCACATAAATAGATAAACTGAACCTTTCAGATGCCAAGAGAAAGAAATCTACATATAGTTCACCTGAAAGTAAAAAGTGCAACCATTTCGAAAATCCAAAAGTTGCTCAAGTTAACGAGGAATCATTTCTAAAGAGTGAATGTTCCAAGACAACTCCGTTCCTAGTAAAGAAAAATCGAGCATTACTCTATCGCAATTAACTCGGTTCGACTTTCTTTTACAGATATGAGAAAAAGACGACCCGAAATCTATTTATTGTTAATGATTGTTGTTGGTTTTTTTTTTTTTGTCATTTTGCGAGTCAACTTATTCTTGTCAGCCACGCCCATTGATCCCCTGGAGAAGAGTACAGTCAACCTTCCCCATAAAAGCACCAACTAGTGGACAATGGTGGACCGTGGACTAGATCAAAATCTGTGTCCTCCAAAGAAATGACCAGTACAGAGAATGTACAAACACAAGATGAATTCATATGTCGTTGACATCACAGCAGTTGATCATCGAGCCTTAGCTGAACTGACCCAAGTATCTTTAAAATAAATGTAAAAAACTCACAAAAATTCTAACAAATATTAGATATGAAAGTTTAAAATGCAAGTATGTCTTAGTTCAAACAAGCTGTGTCCAGAATGACCAGATTCTACGATATGCAGATAGCAAATTCTTCCAGCAACCAGAACCCAAACACCATACAAGGCAAATTAACACAATTTTTTTTAAGAAAAGAGCACTATGAAGATCTAAATAGAATGAGATTTGACTTATTAGATATCATCAATGAGAGGTCTGACATTCAGTATCACTATAAAGTTGTTATCATGTCAGCCATAACATAAAACTGTATATATCATCATAATGGATCACACTTCAGGCTCCTACTCCAATTTTTGCCCTATGAGATGTCAAGATTTCATTCAGGAGTGGTAAGCACTTGTCCTAGCAGTGGAAAGTTGTTAAAAAGCTTAAATGTAGCCAACAATTGTGTCTTCCTGCATTTAACATGATGAGTTCACACATACCTCAAAACTACCTATTCTCTACTAAAGCATGCCTTGGTGAGCTACTCACCCAAATTTCCCTTAAAACCACACAAATAGATCAACTGAACCTTTCAGATGCCAAAGTGAAAGAAACCTTAATATAATTCACCTGAAAGTAAAAAGTGCAACCATTTTGAAGATCCAAAAGTTTCTCAAGCTAACGAGGAATCATTTCTAAAGAGTGAATGTTCCAAGACAACTCCGTTTGTAATAAAACAAAATCCAGCATCACTCTATCCCAACCAACTCCACTTTCTTTTACATGGATGAGAAAAAGACAAGACCTATAGTTGGGACCCAAAATCTATTTATTGTTAATGATTGTTGTCTTTTTTGTCATTTTGCAAGTCAACTTATTCTCGTCAGCCACGCCCATTGATCCCCTGGAGAAGAGTACAGGGTTAATCTTTAAACAACTGAACCATCCCTTAGGAGTTAGGACAGTCAACCTTCCCATAAAAGCACCAACTAGTGGACAATGGTGGACCGTGGACTAGATCAAAAACTTTGTCCTCCAAAGAAATAACCAGTACAGAGAATGTACAAACACGCGATGAATTAGATGACATCACAGCAGTTGATCATCCAGCCTTAGCTGAACTGACCCCAGTATCTTTAATATAAATGTAAAAAATTCACTAAAATTCTAACAAGTATTAGATATGAAAGTTTAATGAGTTCAGTGCTAAGAACTTAAGTACTGGATCTGCCTTTGATAGATTATACTTCTCAATCAAGTAAATTCGTTGCAACAAACAATATCAAAGTCTTTCAGTGATAAACACGAGCAAAAAACATAACAAAATCAAATATGTTAAATTTCACATGACTCAGATCAGCTCATTTCACTGCTCTAATATCAAATTTCAGCATAATTATTCACATTTTAACTCTTAGAAGGATCCAATTACACTTCAAAGCTCAAAAAAAAGCTCACATTTCGTCAGCACCAAAACGAAATGATTACTAAAAACCGCACCTGTCCAGCCGTTACAGGTCCAGAAACCGCCGCCATTTTCAAAATTCCACACTATGAACAGAATCAAATCAATTCGAACCGAATCAAATTCAGTTGTTCACAATTAAGTGTATATTCATATACAAAAATGCGCGTATCAATATGTATACAGAACACTCTCTGTGTGTGTGTGTGTGTGTATAGATGTATGTATTTATGAGAATGAAGGGAGTGAAGACATAAGAAGGAATATATAAGAAGATTTGAAACCAAAAAAGAGATCTGAAGCAATGAAGAAATGGAGTTCCAGGAGACGAACGACGTCGTTTTGAGGATTGCTTCAGGAACTGAAAATTAAGGTTTTTTTCGGAAGAGACGTCTCTGTCCCTCTCTAATTTGGTAGTTGTGGGTTTGGTTCTTCCCCTTTGTTGCTCTGTTCTTTTCATATTCGTTAGCCTTTAATATATTTAAAAAAAAAACAATTAATCAAATTTGTTGGTAAATTACTATACTTTATTGTTAATTTTTATGAAGGGGTAATGTAAAAGATATTTATACAATTATATCATTCGTAAGGTAATTATGGATAAATCTATAATTATTTTATAATGGCTGGTAAACGTGGCAGATCCAAAATTTGAACATTATAGATTTGATTTCGAAATTCTACAACAATTTATTCGATTTAATTTATTGTTCAAAATTAATTATTTGTACTTATTTAGTAAAAAAATTAATAACTATATAAGGTAATACTAGGTTCGGACTGATTTATAACTAATATACTATATCCGCCTCTAATTTATAATATAATAAAAATAATAACTAACCAATTATAATAAGTTAAATTATACTAATAATATTAAAGAACTATATTATAGGTATGTATAACCAAGGGCGTATCACCGACGGGTTCAACTGAACGCATAACTTTCGACGCAGAGTATAATTTATTAAAATTGCAAAATAGTAGATATGAACCCATAACTTTAAAAATATATTGGGTTCAATGCTAAATTTAAAAATAAAACCTGTAGGATTTAAAACCTGAATCCACCTCTGTATATAACTTAAATCCTTGAAAGGAACGTGGACAATTTTTTTCTATAGAAAGTGAAATTTGTAATAGGAAGATAAGAGACAAAAACAACATGAGATATAGCCAAGTGCATTGTGTTTATGTCTTTCCTATGGGAAAACAAATTAGGAAGAAAACAAATGAAAGGAAAAAACTGTTTTAATGTGTTTAGTGTATTATGCAAAGAACTTTAGCTAATTAAAAGGAATACTAGAAATGTAGTTGGTTGTATTCTTTGAAATTGACTTTTATTGTGGTGATATGATTTGTATAATTAATTCACTTCCTTTTATTTTATTTTATTTCGTCGAAAACTTTAAAGTCTAATAATTATTTTGTTATATAAGGTAGCTAATTAAATTTTTATCTAATTGGTCGCGTATAAAAACATCAATGTTATACCATTAGAGAATGATGCAGAGAATTATAAATTATAAAAAAGAATAATTAACAAATAATTGTGTTCCCGCAATTTGTTATATTACTGACATTTAGTACCACAAGAAAATCAATAGGAATAGAAGATATAGTAATTGTTATACAATGTATGAATTCCTCTAATTACCATATTTGGTTCCAAATTGATTTGCTTTTATGAGTGAAAATGAAGCAAAGAAACAATTTTAGGTGCGGAAAACAAGAAAGTGAGAAAGCGATCATCAGCTTCTTGGCAAATCCAACAGCTTAGCAATGGCTAATTAAGAAACTAATTAGTGTTGATAATTAAAAATCATAGACTTAATCATTACCATAACTATGACAAAGATATTTTTTTAATTATATCTTTTGCATTTGAATTTTATATAAGTTTAATGTACTTCCTATTACTCATTATATGTTTGTTGAACAATTTCGACTTTATAAAGATAATAAAAATGGTACACTGATCTTTGTTACTCCATCTATCTTTAATTTGGAGCGATGGTCACACCGGCTATGTTGTATGGGGCTGAGTGTTGGCCAGTCAAGAGCTATCACGTCCAGAAGATGAAGGTAGTAGAGATACGTATTTTGAGATGGATGTGCGGGCATACCAGATTAGATAGGATTCAAAATGAAGTTATTCGGGACAAGGTGGGTGTGACCCCTATTGAGAAAAAAAATGCGGGAAGCACGGCTTAGATGGTTTATACATGTGAGGAGGAGAAGCACAGATGCTCCAGTAAGGAGGTATGAGAGGTTGGCATTGGAGGGCCTTAGGAAAGGTAGAGGTAGGGCGAAGAAGGGTTGGGATGAGGTGATTAGGCATGACATGGCGCAACTACAGTTGACCGAGGGCATGACCCGTGATAGGAAGGTGTGGAAGTCGAATATTAGAATAGTATGTTATGTAGTCTCGATTATTCATACTGTTAGTGTTAGTACGCACTCTCGCATTTGATTGGTAGTAGGCTTATTTGAATACCCGCCTTTTTTTTTAATTTACATTTCGATCATCTTACTATCTTGTTGTGTATGCTGCTTTTACATGATTTTTCGTTGTTGTCCCGTCCTGTTTCTTGTTATTACTGTGGTGCATATGCTTGCCTGAGCCGAAGGTCTATTGGAAACAACCTCTCTACCTCCACAAAGGTAGGGGTAAGGTCTGCATACACACTACTTTCTCTAGTAGTATGTGAGATTATACTGGGTATGTTGTTGGTGTCGTTATCTTTAACTTGGAATTATTAAATGGAGTTTCCTTCTCTATGAGTAAAAGCTTTTATTTACTATGTAGTGCCACTTTGAGAAATATTTTAGGCTTTAGTTTCATGACCCGCTACATCATCATGCCACATAGGTGTCACATGGCATATATTTTTTCCATATGGGATGGTTACTTAATTTTGGGACTAGATCTTGATGGAATATTCTAGAACTATGGAGAATTTTCTTGGGAATATTCTAGATATTTATGCACTTGTAGGAAGGTTCTAGAGAAATATAGAGGTTTCCTTAGGAAGGCCCTAGAACCTTATAGAATTGTTAGGAAAGTCCTTAGAAGATTCTATCTATGTAGAATATTCTAGAGAAGGGACTTAGTTGTACATATGGAAGGACTTGTAGAACAATTATTATTTACATACTAGCCTCTAGGTGATTAGTATAAATAGGGGGCATTCATTTGTAATTTATGAACCAAGCAAAACAATCAAGATCTCTCTTAATACAAAAGCTTCCTTTGGCAATTTCCATGTGTTCTAACGTTCCTTAGCTATCTTTAGTGTAGTACGATTGACTTGGCATAGGAAGAACGCGAGCAAGTTGTGCAAGATCGTGAGCGAGTTGCCAAGTGCCGCACATGCGCTTAGTTTAAGACTAAGGACGTGACAACATAGTATCAGAGCAAAGGTTATGACTAAGGAATGTTAGAAAGAATACAAGAGATTGCTAGAAGAAAATTTTGTAGGGAACCATGGCCGGAATTACCAAAGGCTTGGTACTTGCAGAAGGGATCAACGCGAAGGTCCCTAAGCGAAAGCAGTATGGTGGTGCATGCACGAGCTGCACGCGAGGTGGCAGACTGGCGGAAGCTAAGGGAGCTCCGACAGAGGCCACAATTCGAGAATATGTACGCGAGTTCACTACCTTAATGCTTCAAATCTTGTCATTGTCCGAGGAAGATTTCCTATTCTACTTTATGGATAGGTTGCAAAACTGGACAAAGCATAAGTTAAGAAGACTTCAAATAGCCAACGTGAATGGGACCATCGGAGTAGCCTAGTCACTTGTTGACTTCAAGATGGATCCTGCCAAGTCCAAAGAAGGCAACACCGAGAGGGATGAGAGAGATCATTATGAGGACAAAGGAAAATGCATAGCCGAGGTATACAAGGGTAATGGCAAGGGGCCATCCCATAACGGACAGGGGTCCAAGAGAAACAGCAAGGGGCCGGGAAAATGGTAGGGAGTCCGTGCCTAAAGGAGGGTGCTACTTCTGTGAAGGATCACATCGGGCAAGTGAATGCTCAAAGTTGGGGAAGCTTGCAGCAATGATAGGGAACTTTGCTCAAGCACATAAGGATGACATAGGGGGAACCGCCTGCATTGGAGGGATGGGCTTGGAATCTAAGCCGAAAGTAAGGAATTCCAAAGCCTATCTTGGCACCATGCAAATGGAGCATGGTGGCAGCAAGAAAAGTTGGATGGACATGGTTGAAGAGGATGGCGAGTTACAAAGTGATGGCGTGCTATCAGACTCAGACGAAGCACCAAGCAGAGGGTTCAAGTTTGCCAGGAAGGCTGGACCATAGAGGGCAACCAAATAGGGAGTGGAAGCATGGACTCGATGCTTGAGAAGCTACTAGACTTGGTTGAGTCATGGGAAGATTCAGGCCAAGAGCAAGGAGGGACATCCGATGAGCGGATGATGGAGGCCATCATTGCCAGCCATCCAAAGTACAAACACGTAAGAAGAAAGGTAGCTACCAGCCAGTAACTTGTGAAATGGGAAGGAGAACCGCTTCATAGGGAATCATGGCTAATGGAGAAAGATTTCCGACGATGCCAAGGTGATGTGCGCGCGTACGTGTTGATGCTTTGTGCCGAGGGCAGCACAAAATTGGGTGGGGGAGCGTGTCATGACCCGCCACATCATCATTCCATGTAGGTGCTATGTGGCATATATTTTTTCTATATGGAATAGTTACTTAAGTTTGGGAGTAGATCTTGATGGAATATTCTAGAACTATGGAGAATTTCCTTGGAAATGTTCTAGATATTTATGCACTTGTAGGAAGGTTCTAGAGAAATATAGAGGTTTCCTTAGGAAGACCCTAAAACCCTATAGAATTGTTAGTAAAGTCCTTAGAAGATTCTAGCTATGTAGAATACTCTAGAGAAGGGACTTAGTTGTAAATATGGAAGGACTTGTAGAACAATTATTATTTACATACTAGCCCCTAGGTGATTAGTATAAAGGGGACATTCATTTGTAATTCATGAACAAAGAAAAACAATCAAGTTCTCTCTTAATACAAAAGCTTCCTTTGGCAATTATCATGTGTTCTAACGTTCCTTAGCAATCTTTAGTGTAGTACGACTGATTTGGCATAGCAAGAACGCGAGCAAGTTGTGCAAGATCGTGAGCGAGTTTCCAAGTGTCGTACGCGCTTAGTTTAAGACTAAGGACGTGACATTAGCCTCATATTATTCGTTGAACTATGTGGCTAAACAGAAATTGCCTTATCCTATGACCGTAGAAGGGCCTAAATGAAATAAATAGCAAATAATAGGGAATGAAGTATAATTAAAAGTGGTAAACGGACAGGTCGCGTCGAATATTGTTCGGGTCGAAAATGAGTAATGAAAAAAGGACCAATTATCCGACCCGACCCATATTTAATACGGATAAAAAATGAGTTAACCTGTGGATAATATAGATAACCATATTATCCATGACTTCTTGCATATGATCACTTTTGGTAGAATTTTTAGTCTTCCTAAATTGAGAAAACCTCAATTTGAGGCTTTACAAATGTAAAAGTTAGACACATTAGTTATCCATTGGTTACCTATTGGTTATCCATTTTCAAAATGAATAATATGGTTCTTATCCATATTTGATCCGTTTTTAAAAAATTTATTATCCAACACATTATTTAGTGAATAATATGGGTGATTAATTATTTTTTTAAACTATTTTACCACCCCTAACACATTGTTTAGTGGATTACCTGATGCACTAACTATTAAGAAAGCATATTACAGACGAACAAACAATGAAATTTATCGTAATAACAACAAAAAAGGCACGTTGTTATGCCTATCACTATGAAGACACTCTAACATAGTTATTATTTTTTATCTTGAGAATGAATAAGACAACTCAAATTATGAAGGGAAATTTTCGTTCCTATACCATATAGGAAACTATATTACTAAATATGTTCATAGTTTGCATATTACGCACCATGATAATAGTATTTCTACAAAATATTAGACAATTCATTAAATAAAGAATCATTGTAGTTGTAGGCTTCCTTATTCAGGGGCGCTAATATTGAAAAATTAAATATTTTACAACGCAAATCACGTAACAAGTGAACGTCAATTTCAAACATCTCATCTTTTGCAGTTTTCTGCCTTTTGGCTTTGATTTCTTCACTACTACTACTTATTGGTGAAGATACATTCTCTTCCTTCCTTTTTCTTTTCTTAATTTTCAGAACCGACGCAAACTCATCCATCAAATCTTGGTTTTCATCACCAAAGATTTTTGCAATTGTATCATAACCCTCGTTATTCGAAAGTTTGCCCTTTGTCAAAGCCTTGATGATCTTCAAGTATGCACAAATAACACCTTGATTATCAGCGAATTGTTTCTCCAATTTGTTCTGAAAATTAATGCAAGATTTTGAAGCTTTGAATTCAAATTTGGATTTTTATAAATCATTAATTGTTTGGATTGGGTGTTGTTACAAATAATTGTGAATATGGTTTGGAGTTTATATCTCAATTTTGAGGGGTTTTGGTGAAAATTAGACTTGGTTTTGGTTGAATTTTAGATTGAAACTCGAAGAAGAAGAAAAAGAAGAAGAAGAAGAAGAAGAAGAAGAAGAAGAAGACATGACATACATTATATAGCAGAAATTGTAGTAAAATTATATTCTGTTGTTTATTTATTTTTCTTTTATTCATTTAACTATTGTCTAAAAGTAGAAAAAACAAAAACTTAGGATCATATCCGCTACGTATAATTGTTCGCGATTTCAATATGGAATTGGGTATCACTACAGTTGCATGTTTGTGTTGTTACATTTTATATCAAATTCTGGTTGTATATAAATGTCCTACACTTTATATATATATATATATATATATATACGAATTTTTACAATATCTATAAAATTTCTACATTTATTCTACAATAAAAATTAATATGAAAATACAGAATTTTAATATTTCTACAAATTATCTACAAAATTTTTATAAACTGTTCATGACATAATTTATCTTTATTTTCATGCATGTTTGTCTGGAACACTAAAGTTACTTGATATACTAACATCTCCCGTTATAGAGGAATACAACTTATCTATAATTTTCTACAGCTTTCACATATTATTTTCACCCAGTTAAATACAACTACAATAACATAAAACTTACATACAAATTTTATACAATATGTCTTTTGTATATTTTGTATCTGATTTATACATAGTAAAAATAAATTTCATACAACTAATTATATATTATATAACTTATCTACAAATTATCTACAATTTTCGTACATTAATTCTACTAAGTTATATACAACTACAATATAATACCACTTAAATACAAATTTTATACAATGTTGTTCAACTTTCATACATTAGTTAAATGAATAAAAGAAAAATAAATAAACAACAGAATGTATTTTTTCTACAATTTTCTACAATTTCTGTAATATAATGTGTGTCATGTCTTCTTCTTCCGAAATTCAGCCAAAACTGAAATTGAGATTTAACTGAAATTCAGCCAAAACTAAGTCTAATCTTCACCAAAACCCCTCAAAATTGAGATATAAACTCCAAACCATATTCCCAATTATCTGCAACAACACCCAATCCAAACAAATAATGATTTTTGAAAATCCAAATTCGAATTCGAAGCTTCAAAACTTTTTAATAGCTGTCAATGGTAGAATTGCTGCTCTCTTTTCCTTTCCTCCTATATTACTGAAATTTGGGATTGAGACGTAGAGAGAATTCTCAATTCTTTGCAATAACATCCAATCCAAACAAACAATGTCTTTTGAAAATCCAAATTCGAATTCAAAGCTTCAAAGCTTTTTAATGGTTGTCAATGATGGAGAGGTTACAGATTTTCGCTGGTTTTAGAAGAGAAAATCGTGGGTGATTGAAGAGGAAATCATAGGGTCAGGTTTGATACGTGAGTGAGGTGGTGGGATTTGGAGAGAGAAACTTGGGAGAGTGGGAATATAGGGTTGAGCAAAATTAGGAGACCAATTAATACCATTTTAAATCCTAAAATGGTACATAAATGGTAATTAGGTATATAGAAGGTAATTATATTAAAAGTTAAGCATGAAGGATAATATAGTTTACTATATGATATAGTAATGTAAAACAGGAAAAGTACAGAAATAGCCAATTTAAATACAAACTTACCAACCTCTAGTCCAAAATTAGACACTTACCAAAAGTATCCCAAAATTAGAGATACACGTAAGGAAGAATTCTTCTATTCGAGAATCACGCTAAAGATCTTCCTTACTTCCCTGTTTTTTCAAGCGTATTAATTTTAACAGATCACGACATTCTTTACCTCTGTAAATCACGACATTCTCTTTCAAAAAATTACCAAAAGAGCTCCAAATTTCACTCAAAATCGATCAATTTCACTATATACCTTCGAAATTTTTGTGTAGATATAGCTTTTGCAATTTCTGTGTAGAAGGAACTATGAACTGCAATCAAAATCAATCAAGGAATTAGTGAGTTTTGACCTAATTTCAGCTACTTCAATGGCAAATTTACCAATTTTTATTCAGTATGGTGGTCGTTGGAATGTTGATAACAGCTTTGTAGATTATAATGCAGATGTTGTAATAGTTACTCCAATTATAAGTTTTGAAGATTTTATAGACGTGATTACAAAACAACTTATGATAGATACTTCATTGAATGATATTGAAATCAAATACACTGTCCAAAATAGTTCTCTACCAATAGTGATACACAATAGTATGGGTGTATGTGTATATCTTGAGCTTAAAAAAGCTCAGAATTTACAGTGTATCCCCTTTGTATAACATCGAGAAAAGAATATGAACATGATCTGCTACAATTCAAATTCTGGTATGATTTACTCAAAATGTGCACAAAGTTCAGTTGTAGAGGAGAGATAAAATGGCGATACAATTAACATGATCGAGTTTGGGAATGGAGAAGACTAGAATGATACAAAATCTGATAAAATACAATAATAACTGACTGTCACGACCCCAACCCGGTCGTGATGGCGCCCAACACACTACTAGGCAAGCCCGACCATTTATATCAATAACCCCGTTAATTAAACAGATGAAGATAAATATCATTTAAACAAGAATCTGAAATACTGATAATAATGCGGAAAAATCTAACAAAATACCAACTCAGCCTAACTAGGACCCGGTGTCACGACCATGAGCCTCTAATGACAGAATAATATCCTACTACAAAGTCTGTCTAATACTGATAATACAGAAATAAAGGATAAAGATAGAGGGGAGAATCATCGGCTGCGAACGCCCTGCAACTACCTCAAATACTCCCAGAAAGAAATCTAGATCAGCTGGAATCACTGAGCCCGAGTCTGCCTTGGATCTGCACACAAGGTGCAGGGAGTAAAGTGAGTACTT